>CAEMYA010000045.1:2059556-2090676 GCA_903131615.1 Diplodus sargus | reverse complement strand
CGCACACACACACACACACACACACACACACACACACACATTCATATAGTTTGTAGTAGACACACAGACATAAAGTATAAACGCCATACAAGATGCCATGCATTACCACCGGAGTATTTACAGTAAACGTATATGATTGTGTTAATGCTGAGTCATTTGAACTTCACCTCTTCAAACCAGCCACTCAAATTCAGCTCATACTGTGTGACTGTGGTCTTCAGGTTTATTGGTTGTAAATGTCTCCATGTGGCTGTTTGGAATGAACCGGTTGCTTTCTGCAGACTGCCATGGGGCTTGTGAACGCAGCACAATGAGGGTTCAGTTGGGACTCGCAACGGTTTGTCTGTTTTACGGTTCTGCACGTCACTGCAGTGGAAAGTTGAGAGAAAGTAACCAGTGTGGTCATCAGGGTTTGACTGATGTGATAGCAAAGCTGAGGTTTTTGGAATGAAGTTGGTGGCTGCAAACATTTAAAAATATTTAGATTTAAAACCCTCAGTGGACTTCGACCATAAGAACTAAATGGTTACTATTTCTGTGTTAACTCTTTATGGATCATTGGTGTTTATAGATATCCTCCACATGTGTATAAAGTGATGTATAACAATTTTCCAAACTGACTTATTTATAACCACTTTAAAATCCATAAAATGGCACCCATTCTGTCTTTCTCATAAAAACAATTCTGAATATATGACTATGCAAATATCATTAACTTCACAGTTTAACCACTGTCTGCAACTTTGCTCAAAGTCTGTTCTCAGTGTTTTTTGCCCTGGAGGTTTCAGGTTTCCACACCAGACTTGTGTGTGGAAAAACGATTGGTTTCCAAACTATTTGTGATGTTACAAATCATGCTCTTGTTTCCTGACTCTTAAAGTCAGATTTTCAGTGAAATTGCAGCTACATATTTTGACTGGGAACAAGATGAAGAACACATTTTTGACCAGAGGGCAACTTTCAGTAAACATTTTACATCGAAGCTAAATGAAGACACACGACTAAGAGTCTACAGAAATGCTGTTGTTAGTAGCTAAAAGCCACAATCACAATGCTAATATGCTCACAATGACAATGCTAACATACTGATGCTCAGCAAGTATGATGTTTGAGAGGTGTAGAATAGCAGAGTATACATTAAAGCCAAGGCTGATGCTAATGTCATTAGTTTTGCAGGAATTTGCTCATCCAGTACTGGACACACTCTTTTTATCCGATGACGGCAATAGATAGAAGTCAGAGAATCACCAAAGCTGTTGTAATCCATCCTGTGGAGAACAAGGATGTCACTACAACATGTTGTGCCTATGCATCTCATAGATGTTGTGATATTTTACTGAATAAAAAAAAGCAAAAAATAATTGTACCTGTTGGTGGTGTTTGGTGAAAAGGCATGATCATGAAAGTCCTGAGGATTCATCTTCTGGGAAAGAATCCATCTAATAGCCGAGAAACTTCCGCAAAAGCCAAAAAGGACAACCTCATTGTGATGCTAGAGGAAAGTCAAGGAAAGATCACCAACGTCAGCACACTTCATCCTCTGTGCTCCGTGAATGTCTACACATTAGATTTGAAAATATTTCAGTCTGAACCAAAGTGGTAGATCAACCCTCCTTCGAGGCCGTGCCACTTCAATTGTCAATGAAATAAAAGCAAATTCATAGCAGCTTTAACACAGACACAGTATATAGGTAAATTATATTTTGGCAAACAGATGTACTCCTAATATCTAAGATTCAGAAAAACAGTGAGACAGTTGCTGAGTGTATATTCATTCATACACAGACACTAGAAATATACTGTCTGCACTCAGACAAACAGACAAGGACACGTGCTGAAATGTTTTTAAGGTGGAAAAATAGCCTAATTTCAACATTACTTTCTTCATTAGTTTTCAACAAATGGAAAAGCACTTGAGACGAATGAATCATACTTCTCCCTCTCAACCTGAACTTATTTTAGAACCAAAGACATTTCCTGTGTCGTGAGACAGAGGGGCTTTCATTGCTAACTGGGCATGTGTGGTATTTCCAAATAATACTACAAACTCCTGACATCCTATTTCCATTGTAGCAAATGGGGCTGACATTATAACCAAATTCACTGAATATCCTGGATAACATGGAGTATGAATGTAAGGAGTTAGGAAAAATACAATGGCATTCAGGAGTAGAGGAAATGATAATAAACCTGCTTATACATTCTCACACTTACTTCACTGTTCCTTGATTGAGTGTATCTGGTAGTTATTACATTTCCCCTGTATACTCCGTTTGCCGAGTCTTTGTGCTAATTATAGCCGATTTATGATCAGCAAGTGATGTAAAGACCAAATATCAACATAAACATAAAAATGACTTCCTGTAGCATTGAGCTCTGCCTGTCCTTTCTGTCACTGATCATGTTGTTCAAACATTTGGGTATTCTTTCAGGTAACCATGACCCCTCTGCTTCTGCTGTGTGTGTCCTTGCCCCTCATCTCGGCAACAATCTTGTTCGAAGACCAGGAAGGTAAGTGTTGAAAAAACTGTTGAAAACTAGAGTAGCAATTGTTGAATTTCAGTTTCATTCAATGGATTCTTCTCTTCATCATCACTGTATAGAAATGAAACACCTGTGTCAGGATCCCTTGGAAACCTGACTATCTTGAGACAATGAGAAATTAAATTATGCTGTGGCGTAAAAAGGGATTCATTAGTCCCGTTGTTTTCCTTTTAATGTTATTTACTATCTGATTAGAACTTAATTAGTCTAGATTTAAAACTGATGCCTCTATATAACCTACATAAGCTAAAGTGACTATGTGAGAAGACTTTGTTATGTAGACTCTATGTATGCAGCACCCACAACCGTTCATTAACACCAAAAGGCAGGCCACTGGTCTAACATCACAGGACAGTTTAAAAACAAATGATCAAAATCAGTACAGCAGAATGACAAATATCACCTTTTTTATTTCACTGTAAGTGTAAATGTTGGATGGATCTCGGGTTCCTAGTTTCTATTCCTAGTTCTGCTCTGCTCTGCCGCACCCGTGTGTGAATATGTGTGTAGTTTAAACACTTGGTGCTATATGAGCAGAGTACACTTTCCATTTTACTATTTGTACAAAGGCTTTACCACAGCCCACAGCTCACATGACTGTTAGAGATGTTGCCAAAACATTAGGTTGTATCCTCGTCAGCAAAGACTAATTAATTAATCATGCTCCTCTACCCCAGACATGGATGGCACACTGCGTGTCAGCATCCCCATGGAGATCCCTCTCCGTCCTCTGCTGGGCAGTAAGGTAGTGGTACCATGCTACTTCCAGGACAACACTGTCAATGACCCCGGAGCACCGACCATCGCCCCACTCTCCCACCGCATCAAATGGACCTACGTCACCAAGGAGAAAGTCACCACGATCCTGGTGGCGTCAGAGGGAAAAGTTAACGTGGAGACTGAGTATTTGGACAGAGTGACGATGATCAACTACCCACTCGTACCTACGGACGCCACCATCGAGATAACAGAGCTGAGGTCCAAAGATTCTGGCATCTACCGCTGTGAGGTGATGCACGGCATTGAGGACAACTATGACTCTGTGGAGATCCAAGTTCAAGGTAGACAAACTTCCATCAATGTTTGTTGAAACATGCAGAAACTTAGACCCTATAATTGTATCTCAAAAGTTCTCTCAAACTAAAGGTTAACAGGATGATGTTTTATCCCACAAGAAAAAGTTTAAACTTCTACAAACCAGTTTTTAAGATTTGTTCTAAATACTATTCTGCTATATAAGTGTTTTGTAGGTACAAAGAAGTATATTTAGAATATGTTAATTGGTTGAGTCTCAATCAAGTCCACTGTCTCATCATGGACATTGAGGTCATGGACAAAATTTAAAAAAAAATGTTTTTAAATTGCTCCTAATATAAAACATTTCCTCTGTGTCTCACAGGTATTGTGTTCCACTACCGAGCCATCTCCACCCGCTACACGCTGACGTTTGAGAAGGCCAAGGCAGCCTGCATCCAGAACAAGGCCACCATCGCCACTCCAGCACAGCTCCAAGCTGCATACGATGACGGATACCACCAGTGCGATGCTGGGTGGCTCTCTGATCAGACTGTCAGGTAGTATCCATCCATCCATCCATCCATCCATCCAGTGAACACACTGGCCCAGGCTACAATTACTATGAGAATTTTGTAAACATTGTATTACATACAATGACATTTGTTGGTTAAGAAAATGTTGATCACTTTCATCAAAGTCCATCTGCTGACTGACATCTCTCTTCACCTCTCCAGATACCCCATCCAGGAGCCACGGGAGCGTTGCTATGGAGACAAGGAAACCTTCCCTGGCGTGAGAACCTATGGCATCAGAGATGTCAACGAGACCTACGACGTGTACTGTTTTGCTGAGAAGATGTCAGGTACACTCATCTAACAAAAGCTACCCGACCCACATGAACCCTCTGCACTGTATACACAGCTGTGGACTGTCATGTCAGTGTGCTGTCTGTGTCGTCCTCTCTCCTCCCAGGCAGAGTCTTCTACTCCATGTCTGTAGAGAAGTTCAGCTTCTACGAAGCAGGTGACCAGTGTGCTAAACTTGGAGCTCGGCTCGCCACCACCGGAGAGCTTTACCTGGCCTGGCAGGCCGGCATGGATGTGTGTAATGCCGGCTGGCTGGGGGACAGGAGTGTGCGTTACCCCATCAACATCGCTAGGCCTCAGTGTGGAGGGGGGCTCCTGGGAGTGCGAACCATTTACCTGTTCCCCAACCAGACAGGATACCCCTACCCAGACTCTCGTTATGATGCCATCTGCTTCCAAGGTAAGCACTTGATGGTGAATAAGAGAACAAATTCTCTTTGTTAGCAACATAATTCATATTGATTTTGTAAAAAAGTTATTTTAGATTGGATTTCTTCTTTAAGATTTCAATATATCGGCTATTCTAGCATTGGAACCATCAACATTAACCTGGTGTTTCTCACTAAGGCTTCAGAATTGTCTGCAATCTTTTGTCCTCAGCTGGTGAAGATGTAGGCGCTGTGCCCATGAGGACTACCCCTTTCCCAGACATCAACAGCATGACACCTGCTCCTGGACTGTACCCAAGCCTAACGACTCCATCTGAGGGGCAGGAGTTCATTGGTGGGGAGGTCGACACCCTCTTCCCACTGCCCGTCCCACCCAGTGTGACGGACACCTACTCTAAAGTGACTCCTGTGGTACGAGAGCCTGGACTCGATCTGACTGGCATTGATGCTGCAATGGCTCCCACAGGTAAGTTGTGACCTATTAATGTTCAAACTAAAAGATAATGCCAACAATCTGCAGTTAGGGAAATGCACAATGAGGATACAAAGATAAGTGAACAAAGTAGGCTGAGCTCGAAGGAAAATAAATACCATAAAATGAGACAGTTAACTCTCCTTTGGTCCTGTGCTTCTTCTCTTCCCTCCCTCTCACATCCCAGGTGTGGTGTTCCACTACCGACCCATCACTGGTCGCTACACTCTGACCTTCCTGGAGGCTCAGCAGGCCTGCAAAAATATTGGTGCTGTCATCGCCAGCCCTCAGCAGCTGCAGGCGGCCTTCGAGAAAGGCCTTCACCAGTGTGATGCTGGCTGGCTCCGCGACCAGACTGTCAGGTGAGCTGGAAACAACAGTGTCCGTATTTTCTTCCAAAACTGCAAACCTGTGACGGGATAAAAACATTTTTAAAATTTCTTCCTGTCTCAATGGGGGAATTTGTTGTTCTAAAATTCAAAAACTCCAGTATTCAAAATTGCTTGTGAAAATTTTTTTTATTTTGTATAAAAACACAAATTCCTTGAGGAATATTACAGCAAATGAAAGTCTTAATATAACTGTATCAACATTCTCTTTCATGCTCAGGTATCCCATCGTATCACCCAGAGACAACTGTGCTGGTAACCTGCCACACCTCCCAGGAGTCAGATCCTACGGCCTGAGGCCAGCGACTGAGCTCTATGATGTATTTTGTTATGTGGAACGTCTGCAAGGTGAGGATTTCTTAGAATTTACATAAACTCATACATCTATCACCCTCTCTGCTTGAACTCTTCTGAATTCGTGTAAATGCTTCTCGCAGGCGAGGTCTTCTTCACCAGTGACTACGACAGCTTCTCCTATGAGGAGGCTGTGCAGCACTGTCAGAAACTCAACACCACCCTGGCCACAACTGGACAGCTGTACTCTGCCTGGAAACAAGGGCTTGACAAGTGCCGTCCAGGCTGGTTGTTGGACCGCAGCGTCCGCTACCCCATAACAACCCCCAGGTCCCACTGTGGAGGCGGTCAGGTCGGGGTCCAGATCATCTACGCGTTCCCCAACCAGACAGGATTTCCTGATGAGCACTCACGCTACGACGCCTACTGTTTTAAAGGTAGGAAAGATGTAGCCATGTTTATATGTTGTATGTTAAAGGAAAGATAAACGCATAAATTACTAAATCATATAGAGATTAGAAGTGTGGAATATACTGACAAATAGAACGCTGTTTGGAGTACAGTACATTTGCCCATCTGATAAGTCACACTGAAACGTATAAACTGTTTATTAAAAAGCTCTCCTTTCAGCCAAATTCACTTCTCCTTACATCTTGCATGCTTTAGAATAAAGTGATCACAAACCAACTATATAGTTATGCACATCTTAATAACTTTATTTTATATGATTTCTGGCTATTGTCTTTTTCTATTTGAGGGTTGCCAATATGTTTATGCACAGCTATGCAGTTAAAAGTAAATACAACACAAGACAGTTTCTCTCCAAATCCAGCTACAATGCTCACAAATGTTTACAATGCTTAGAGAGCTGTGTATGTATTAGACAGTAAAACTCTATAGAGTGTATAATTGACAGAATTAATTTCAATTCACCATAACAACTTGATACCGTATTGTAGCGATTCCTAGTCAGAGGTATTTATACCCCAGGGGATACTTTAGTTACTGCAGTTGCCAGGGAGAATGTTGGAAGATCATGGTGAAGCTCAACTAATTTATCATCATGCAACTGAACCAGAACCATCAGAAGTAATCAATGGTGCACTTTAGCGGATGCCCTAAGTCCCTTAATGGTGTTAAAACTGACATCATTTTAGCTAACTTCCAGTCAGTTCTGCAGTTAGCAATCCCTGCAGGGATATTTTCAGAACTGATATTTTCTCTTTTACTGCATGAGCAGGGGAAGAAGATAAATTAGTTACTAACTAAACACTATAGAGCTATTTAGCACAAAAAAGAAGCTTGCAGCTGCTTTAAGTTCAGTCAAAATCACACATCAGGGATAAATGGTTGAAATAATTAGGTAAAAGTAATGAGAAATAAGTAGTTAGTTTTGCCAGATTACTTATTTCTTTAAAAACCTTAATCTGTTCTCTCATTCTGTCTTTTTCAGCTGAAATTGAAACCAGAATGAATCTGACAATAGTGACGACGGATGTTATCAAAGAAACGACAGTTGCAGTCGATCACTTTGCTCCCACTGGTAAGACAGATGCATTAAATCTGCTCTCTTAAGTCCTTGTTACAAGGCTTGAGCTCGAATATTTTCCCAATACATAAGCCTAAATGTGCGCATCTGTTCATTAATATCATAACTGATAATTCTGTGCGTCTTCATCATCTCAGCTTTGTTTTGTCTGCTCTTCTGTTTTTAGTTGAAACTACCGTTTCCTACAATGAAACTGAAGCCACGGTAAATATTACTGAAATAGAGGAGTTTATCAACAAGACGACCATCACGACTCATCAAGTTGCTCCTACTGGTAAGAACGTGTGAATGAACAGTGTTTTTCTGCAAACACGACAATATAACACTATCTGTGATGAGTATCTAATGTACTCTTATCTGGACGTTTCCCACAGTGAGACCCATCTTACCTCCACTCCCTGTCGATGAGTCTGGCTCTGGTTCGGCTGATCAGTCAGCTAGCGGGGAGGTCCCCGTGGAGTCCAGCACCTCTAGTGCCAGCGGTGTTGACTCCTCTGGTTCTGGACAGGAGGTCATCTTCAGCGGACACACTGACGTCTTCTCCGGAGAGGAATCTGCCTCTGGAGGTCCGCAGGAGGCAGAAGGAGGAAGTGCTGTCATCGTCACATCTGGAGAAGAGGGAAGTGCTTCTGGATCTGGACAGGGCCCTGACAGACAACACTCTGGCTCTGGTCTATCAGGATCAGGTTTTAGCAGTGAAGGTGGGGACATGAGTGGAGAGTCCGTTATCATCATAGTGGATGGGAAGATGGTGGAGGTGTCAAAACACGAAAAGCCAACGGAGCAGGAATTAGGACAGGGAGGCATTGAAACCAGTGGGGGTTTCTTGGAATCGAGTGCATCCGGATCAGGAGGAGTGTCTGCATCAGGGTCTGGTGGATATTCTGGCATCTCATTTGTCGACCAAAGCGCTGTGGACCTCACAGTCCAGCCGTCTGGGGAGCAGGAGGTGTCTGGATATCGCCCCTTCGGATCAGGGTTCCACAGTGGCTTTCCATCCGGTGTCTCAGGCAGCGCCTCTGCCTCTGGGGACTTGCTTCGTGGTGATGTCATCTACCTTACAGACAACGACATGATGGAAGTGACCGTAGCGCCACAGGTACGCCACCCTGAGCAGGGTCGGGGGGTTGTGGAGGTAAGCGGGCAAGGAAGTGGGTCAGGGATCCATCTTGAATTCAGTGGCACTCTGGACCAGAGGTTGCATTACTCAGGAAGCGGAGCCCCTCACGAAACACCAACTGGCTATAATGAGTACATTGAGAGTCCCGGCCAATCGGGACTCTGGGAAGAGAATCAGGAAGGCCGTGCAGGACCTACAGAGTATGTAGTGACTCCAGACACAGGCTACACCAGCCCAACCACAGCACCATCAGTGTCACTGGAAACCCCAGCTGTTGTGGAGCAGCCTGAAGTGGTGGAAGGTATGTGGTTCAGGTGTTTACCATAATTCTGTTGATAAATACATCATCATAAAGCCAAAAACGTGTTCAACCTTTCAGTGGAGCGCCATTGATGAGCAGGAGCGACACAATCAGTCATTAGGTCTCTTTCTCTCCACTCTCAGCCTCTGCAGACCCCTGCGATCCAAACCCCTGCAGCTCAGGATCCTGCTCAGTGCAGGGAGGAGTCGCTGTGTGTCAGTGTCCCAGTGGTTTCACTGGTGAAGACTGCTCAACACGTGAGTCACCAAGCCACCACAACAAACAGCACATTGTTTGTAAAGCCATTTAGCTGATAATTTAAGGAATCCAACTGATGCCAATTTAGAAAAGGTTTGTCTTAATGTGTTGTGATGCGTGTGTTTGCGTGCGTAGCTGTGCAGGGCTGTGCTGAAGGCTGGTTGGAGTTCATGGGCAGCTGTTACCTCCACTTTTCTGAGAGAGACACCTGGTCTGAGGCCGAGCAACGCTGCCAGGAGCTCAACGCCCACCTGGTCAGCATCGGCTCTCAGGAGGAGCAGCAGTTTGTCAACTGTGAGTAAATGTGTGAGTGTGTGTGTCTAGCTGGTCTTGAGGCCACTTTGTGCGTTTTCATAAATGGACATATTTTTCTTATCCATTTTTCTTTTTTTTTCATCCTTCTAGATTGTTTTATTGTTAGTTGTAGTACAGGTTTTCAAGATATTGGCTGTAGAGATGCTCTTGATATACTTGATTAGTATGCATTAATACCTCTCATCTCATCTCATCTCATCATCTGTCGCTTTATCTGTGAGGGTCGCGGGGATGTTACTGCTTTATCCCCCCTTTTTTTCAAGGGGTTGCAGGGGTTATTGGAGCCAATCCCAGTTATCTCTCTGGGCAAAGGCAGGGTAAACCCTGAACGAGTCGCCAGCTCATCAATCTATTACATGAATATCTGTAATATGTAATATGGACTGCAGTAAAGAGAAATAAGCGTTCAAACTTTGGGAAGAAAAGGTTTTTTAAAATAGCAAAACACTACTTTTGGAGTGATGATGCTTCTTTGCACTGCTTTAAAAGGGAGATGAAAACTAGTTGAAATTCAACAACCATCAATGCATTCATCTCCTCCTATACATGCTGATCTTGTTCACGTCTATCCCACCCTACATCGACTGGGTGACTGGCAGTCTGCACCCCTGAACAGATCTAACTGGGTTGTTTACAATCCCAGGACCCAATTGCTGATTCATTTTTCTTCTTACTACTGCTAAGTACAAGTTATTTGTGGGATGACAGACAGAATGAGGGGGCGTGGTGTACAAATTGTTTCAAAGCTAACATTTTCTTTGCACTGCAGCTAACGGGCAGGACTACCAGTGGATTGGACTTAATGACAAAGATGTGCAGAATGAGTTCCGCTGGACAGACGGAAGTCCTCTGGTGAGTTTGGCTCCTTCACAGATATCTACATAATCTGTTTTTCAAAGTTTTTACTGACTGTCTTTGTAACTTCCTCAGGCTTTTGAGAACTGGAGGCCCAACCAGCCAGATAACTACTTCAACTCCGGAGAGGATTGTGTGGTGATGATCTGGCACGAGGGTGGACAGTGGAACGACGTGCCCTGTAACTACCACCTTCCCTTCACCTGCAAGGCTGGACCTGGTAGGTTTACTGAGTTAGAATGTATGTCTGGTCAAGAAGTTATAGAATTGGATGTCACAGGATTAAGCAGCGCAACAAGAATCTTGATCGACGTCATGGGACAACAATGGACCAGCAACCACGAGCAGGAAAAGCTTCTTAGCTATCACTTGATGTCTTCTTTTCCAGTCATGTGCGGAGCTCCCCCTGAGGTGGAACACAGCCGACCTATGGGCGGCAGCAGCGTGCGCTACCCCGTCAACTCTATAGTCCGCTACCAGTGTGACGCGGGCTACACACAGCGCCACCTGCCGGTGATACGCTGCAAGCCAGACGGACAGTGGGAGGAGCCACAGGTGGAATGTACAGAAGGTGAGTTTTCAGGGAAATACTGAAATGTGACTTATTGTCAGAGAGCCGTGGAGAGGTCTGGCTATGCAAGACTACTCAAAATTCACTTAATTCAAGAACCAGAGTTGTAGTCGAATGGAGAATCAATACGAAAGTAGGGAGATTAAAACCTTGAAACAAACAGGGCTTAATTTGTAGGATGCGTTGCTCAGCCAGCATCAGTGAGCTCGTATTTTGCACACAGAAAACCTCCCGCGGAGCTAACCTTTCGACATCACACTGATGAAGAGCTCACGGTAGCTTTTGAGCCGAGATCCTTTAACAACACAAGTCAAATTCAGGGTAGTTTATAAGTCTTTTGGCAGCTCGTGTTTACATGATGTCATCAGTATTCATACGTCTTCTTCCCCAGCTGGCAACAACAGCAACAGGCTACACAAAAGATCCCTGAGGAGGAGAAGTAAAGGGGTCAGCAGCCAACAGGAAACGAGGAAGCAGCTCTGAGCAGGAATGAAAGGACATGCAGCAGAGAGCCACAAAGGACCCCTCTTGCAAAGAAGCATGGACACCAATGCAAATGCCCGACCAAAAAGATAACATTCCCGACCATGTATATAAACACACTAAAGCACATTTAGACGGTGATAGTTTAACTGACTGACGTTTTGGATCTTTGAGTGTCACTCTGCACCTTCTGAAGGCAGTTCTCCTTGTATTTATGCTGTCTAATTTATAGCTGTGACCCGGTATTAGGGCGTATTATTTCAATCCACAACACAACATTTTTCTGCAAACAGTTGCCAGCACTGCACACAAAGTAAGGTAGATAAAGTAGAGACATAAGAGGCTTTAGAGTGACACACAAAGTCCAAAACAACCCCTGAAAGAAGTGTTTTCAATTGCACCTGGATTCTCTGAAGTAAAACACATTGTTACATAGACTTTTGCTATATTTTTAGGGCATTTTTCTAGTGTTTCTTAGTGTTTTTTATTTCTTTTCTTTGGTCTTAATCTCCTAATGACTACAATCGTGTGCTTCAAGCCGGTGAAACAAACGGTTTCTTACAATGAAGACGAGGATGGTGATTTTCAAACTTTTTGGTTGTGAGTCCTTAAATGACGGCGAGCGGTGGAATTCAGTTCTGTTTTCTTTGAGGCTTACGCAAACTTAGTCTTGCATAAAATCCCAAATTGAAGTAAGAGATACATTGGTGCAGTAGGAATTGTTTTTTAATACCATAAATCATCTTTACAGACCCCAAATTGTCTTGTCACAACCTCAAGTTTGAGAACCACTGATCAGCTGCACCACCGCAGTATCAGCTGTACTGAAATGATTGTGCTGTTCCATTTGATGACGAATAGAAATCCAAGTTCAAGACGTGACTAAAGTCACTGCAACAGACCTGGATTCGAACAGTCGGCACTTGTGCACTTTTGGGAGTCATCAGTCACTTCAGTGCTAATCATTTGAATCAAGTGCACCTTAAAAAACTCCACATAAAATGTATAACAGTCCACATCTGTGGCTGACACATGGCAAGGAAACCATATAGAGTAACAAGTGAGAATTGTTGTGTACCGCTGAATCAACTGGAGCCTTCAGGAAGTCGACCTCTGCGGGTCACCTGTGGCAAAAGATGCACACCCAGTTTTGCAGGCTGGGGTTTATATTTGCGACTTCTTAAGAGCAATCTATAACCTCAACACTCAACAGTCGACACTGTCTGATGTGAGAATCGTGCATTTATAGATCTCACTGTAAATATTCTCTCTACAATTCTCTGAACAGCAGGATCTGTCAATAACGTATCAGACGATTTCATAAGTAAGTTTCATGGTAAGTGGCAGATACTAATCAAGTAGGCACGACTGGTTTTGACAGGAAGACAAATGGATTTTTATAGTAAACCCTCAGACATCTTTGCAAAGGTTTACTGCTTGTGTTTCATGTGTGTTATCAATAGAAATACTTCTTAAAACTTGAGAAATGACACAAATGTAGCGAAAAGAAGCTGTGAAAGCAGTAGAAATTATTAAAATGAAGAAGAAGAAGAAGAAGAAGAAGAAGAAGAAGAAGAAGAAGAAGAGGGTTGAGCTGGAGGAGGAGGTTTTAAAATGTTGACCATGACCTTTTAAAGGTCAAGATTTGCTTCAACTTTGAGAACAGATACGACGTGTCCATATCTGACTTCTCACACAAAATTCACAAAAACTGAAATGTGGCCGCACACACAGTAAAATGGTTCTTTCATGGACACACCCACACTTCAATAGACACACTACAGAGCACTAAAGTGGATGAGTGAGCCTGACGAGGCCACAAAGAGAAACACCAAGCTTGCTTTACAAATAAATACATGAATGACGATGAAAATGTTAAATCTATTACTCTGCAGGACGTGCTCTTATTCCAACATGTGAGCAACTATGCGTAGAACTTTATCTTTTGACAAATAAACCAAAATATGTGTAACACTGCAGACGGACAGATCCTGAATCCTGATGTGAACATGCAGTATGCTGTACTGTGCTGTGCCAAATAAAACTCTGAATCATCGACCTCTGTGAAATGATTGTGTGCACTTTTTACCCCATGGGGTCATGACAATTTGTATTGAGCAACTGTACAGGGCTCTTTGCACTGTATGTTACCTAACTTCTAAAAAATCACACACAGAGATTTTCTGTCATTTTCTTTCCCTGAAGCTGTTAAATTTGAGGTCAACTCTCTGAGCCAGAGGTACAAACCTGGCATTTAGTTTGTTTTTACCTTCCTGTGGAACCCAACCATGAAAAAACACACAGTAAATAGGTCCTTCATCAGCCTCGACAGCGAGTACCTTCATCACTACAGTCACTGCAAAGAGATCCGCTGTGTGTGTGTGCAACAGGGAGAGAAGCCCTGAATGTGCATAAGTACATGTGTGGTTGCATATACACGTATGCATCTAAGTGGTGTGTTTGTACAGTCACACTGTACATGTGTGTGAATTATTCTGACGTATATGTGGCAGTGTGTGTGAGTGTGTGTGTGTGTGTGTGTGTGTGTGTGTGTGTGCGCGTTTGTCTGTCCACACATGTTTGGCCAGCAGGTGTAAATAGGACGTGTTTATAAAACCCGTTGGCCGTAAAATCACTGGGACTTCTGTTCACACCCGGATGCAGGAGGGCGTAGCAACGTGTTCGACTCCACTCATCTAAAAGTGCATCGTGCCCAGACAGAGTGACGCTGTTTACATACAGTAGCTGTTTGTATGGATCAGTGACCCATCTCACCTCTCTACCCTGGCATTCCTGTTTGAACTGTGAGTAAAACTGTACGGCACCTTGAGCGTCCACCAACCGGCGGCGGTGTGCTCTCAGAGGACCTGAGGAAAAAAACGAAGAAAGTGTTTCATGAATCAAAGGGCATCGAGAACGATTTCTGAACATGCTGCACGCGACGTCAGTTCAAAGCATATTTCTATGAATTACTCGGCAAAGTACACGATGGATTGCCATGAAATGTGGTAAATAGATGGGCCCCCGAAAAATCCTAATTACTTTTCATGCAGCGCTTCCTACAAGTCAACATTTCTCACAACAAATACGCCTAAAGATGTCTTTACAGTGGTGTTTTTATTTGTAGAAAATAGTACAAATGCATAGACATTTATGATGAAAAACAACAAAAGATACATGTATGTAGGAAACACTGTTTCTTCTTCCACAATGGATGTAAACAAGGTAGTTTAAATATTACACACAATACAATTACTCACTCATAACTTCTGCTTTCTCCATCACAGAGCACTACCCTTAGTCACCCAGAAACAGGAACAAGAGATGCTTTCTATTTCATAAAAATGGAATACACAGATATTTCAGGAGACTAACAGATATTCCAGTAAATTTCACAGCGTTAGAAAGAGTCGGTGGTGGAAGTGAATGGAAAGAGATGACAGGAAAATGCTCAACCATTAAGGTGCCCTTTCGCAAGGCACTTTGAAAAACTGAATGTTCAGAAACAACAGGACAGAAATGTTTCACATAGGATAATGGTGATCACTCAGAAGACTTTGTAATGATGGAGCTCTGACGGGGCTTTTCCATACACATGTGCTGGCTCAGCCTGACTTGACACGTCAGCCCAGTGCGGCAGGAATTTGCATATCCATCATAAGAGGGCTACCTGCCTGTGTCTCAAACTAATGATGTGTTCATCTTGGATAGTGGTCAGTAAATACTCTTTCATCCCGCGGTACTAATGTAGAAAAGCCATTAATTCGGTGACAAACACATTTTCTTTCCTATAAATTTGTCACAATAAAAGTCCTCCGTTGTGTAGTTACTTCAAATCTTTTATTATAAAGCAACAAAATCAGGGAGTGTTGAGTTTTCCCCAGCAGGAAATTCACACGAAACAGTTAAATACAGCAGATATCTAAAAGTACAAACATGGAAACTGGAGAGAAACTAAACTTCAAACCACAGAGATTCAGGTAGAAGTTACTGTGAGCTGAACACACAGTAACTTTCAAAAACAACTTTCTCGCAGGTTGCATGCATCAACGGTTAGAAGCCATAGCACACGCACCTTGCCTCGAGCAGAAGCACGGGCATGCTTTGGCCCCACTCCAGAGAGAGTCCATCCCAGACATGGCGCGGCTCAACTCTGCACAGTAAAACTAGTATTGGAAATGCAAATTGATGCGGCTCTGTTTGACTCGACGTGGTCAAAAGTGCCGGTGGAAAAGTGGACCCAAACATGCCAGCAAAATGTCCCGCACAGCAGAACAGAGCCACTGTTTGTGATATTTCTCCACTCTTTTAATCGAGGTTTTTCATTTACTTTGTCACCCATTTGTAGCTCAATTTGTTCTGTTATGGGAAGCTTGCAGCTTTTTTTCTTTTTGTTCACTATATAGCCAATAATATGTGGACACATCTGCCAATGTACTTTCATGTGCATTTGATCTGGGGCTGTTTTTCATGGTCAGGACTAGGTCTCTACTGTGCTACCAATGGTTTAGAAAGTCTAATTTTCTATTTCAAAACGACAATGCCCACATGAACAAATGGACATCCATAAAAAATGTTTCTTAGAGTCTGATGTGGAAAAACTTGACAGGCCTGCACAGAGCCCTGACCTCAACCCAGTCCAACTCCTTTAGGATTAACTGAAATATCACCTGCAGCCAGACCTTACCACTCAACATCTGTAGCTGTTCTCACTAACGTAAGGGCCGGTTCTAGAATCTTAGAGACAGACTGCGGTAGTAGCAGCGTATTAATGCCAACAACAGTTATACATGTGTCCACATACTTATGGCCGTATAGTGTAGATATTTTGTCTGAGCAAAAGTAGCATCACATGATGGATGTTCATAGTTTAACAGTTGTTGACTGGTAATTAAGTTCAATACTGAGACGTCAGTTACAGTCTTATAAAGGTGGAGAGCGATTAACCCAAGAGGCTTCAAAATAGCTCAGAAATGAACAAACTGGCTAACTCCTAATTTGATTCCAGGTTACAGCTAATGCTAACCTCTCACACAGAGCTGTGAGCCAGTGCACTGTTAGAATGGTTTGTTATTGAGCCACGGCTTCTACCGATAACAGTAGACGCCAAATTTCAGGTACGGAGGGCGGAACCCAAAACTACGCACCCCTGGTTCTGGTGGGCCGCAGTTAACCCGGGGCCTTGTGATAGGGTAACGGACACTCCCGTCAGCCAACCAGCCGGCATCACAGCGGTCCAATCCCATCAGCCTCCAGGCAGCGTACAGCTGGCCCACTTTGGCAATTTGACTTCCATCGCTGACACAAGCCCGGACCGCTTCGGTGAAGTTGAGCCTGGTCGGGTGCTTTAAGAAGTACACATTCCCTAAAGCAGGAGAGAATAATGAGTGGAGAGATTGTCATAGGGGTTAAAGGGGCACTATGAAATTTTAAAGAAGAAATGCAAAATTTTTACAATATTAGTAGGGTCATCATATGAACTTCCATTACTGAATAAACAAGCTGTTCTCAGAAGAAAAAAATTTCCCAAGAACACTGTTTGAAGCTAGACAGGTGGCAGGGTCCGCCACATATAAACAATGCATGAAAATGTGTTGTTCTTTAAGGTCAGTTTCTCTGTTCAGTTTATTCAGTCATGAAAAAGAAGATCTTTCCCTTCTGATAAAATGTTCTTGCTCAAAACTACATAGTGCACCTTTAAAAACTTTCACATACACTCATACTGACCCTTGACAGACGCGGTGAAGCAGAAAGCATCAAAGTGGTGGAGGAGTCGATGCCGTTGCCCGTAGCTGCGCAAGCCGGGAGCAAAGTCCACGCCCCCACAGCCTGCACGTGGGTCTGTGATTGGATACTGCACTGTGCCGTCAGCCAACCAGCCAGCGTTACACCAATCCAGCCCCTCCTCCCATGCTGTGAAGAGCTGCTCAAATGTAGCGAGGGTGGCGTCCTGATCCTGGCACGCTTGCTGGGCCCCGAAGAAGTTGAATTGGTAGCGTCCTTCCTGAGAGTGGTAGGGGAACACCACGCCTGTGTAGAGAAGAGAAGACTCAATGCTAGACCTCCATGACACTCCCAAATGACACTACTGTAACATCTCACCCTCATCAGTACACAAACACACATACACACACACACACACACACACACTCCTCACCCTGCAGCTCCAGCTCCACCGTCACACTCTCGTCCTCCAGCCCATCGATCACCTCACAGCGGTATCTTCCAGTGTCGTTAAGCTGCAGCTCATTGATCACCAGCGACATGTCGCCTGGTGCAGAGCGTCGCAGGCGCACACGGCCCCTGAAGTTACCATAGCTGCGGTGACGGTTGCCCATGGCGACCATGACCTCAGTTTCCCTGGTGGAGGCTGCGGGGGAAACGGCCTCACCGATGATGTTGGCTGGCAACCAGGACCATTTGACCCGGGTCCTGCGTGGTGTGTCCAGTTCAGGCTCATAGTGGTAGTGACAGGGGAGGGTGACGCTGCTCCCCCTGGTGGCTGACACTGCAAGCTGCGGGGATTCCACATGCAGACGAACCCCATTGAAGTAAACTAGAAAAGATGAAAACATGTGTCAAACAGGAGAATCATAACTCTGATTTCTTACAATTATGACTGAAGCTAAGTCTTTCTGGTCTGTGCCTGTACTCCCTGCTGAGTAGAAAAATAGAGGTAAGGATGCACAATGATATGATATGATATTAACGTTTTTCTGAGTTTTTTCAGCCGATACCAACAATTACCTGCTTCTCTTTTGATAACACTGTTGCGTTAAAACTAACGTTAAGACTTTTTCTCCCTCCTGTCAAAACCCTACTGGAACATGTATGGCAAATTGCGATATTTGGCTCTTTAGGATCACTGTTCCTGACTGTGCTCACGTTTTTCCTGATGCAAAACAGTCATTATCTCAGTTCACACAAACTAAAGTGCCCTCTGTAAGATTGGAGGCTGGCAACCTGTTCTACTTGGTCCTGAAGTGATCTGCATGCCAAGCTTAAACTTGAGAGCCTTGTGTCTTCATATTAATTCAACTGCAGAGCAATGGAAGTGGTCCCTACCAGCTGCAGCTGCTTCATTCATGCCTAAATATCATTGCTTTGTCTATGGACTGTATTATGAAATGTATTTGTATTCTTTCTGCTGCTATTGTGATTTGATTTAAGGTTGTAGTTGTCTTGTCATGTCGGTGATGCTGCTATTTTGACCCTGTCTTGGCTAGTTCTCACTTGTAAAAGAGTTGTTGATCTCAATGTGACTTTCCAGTGAAATACAGATATATATGTATGTATATTTGTAGTTGTAAACCAACTTTAAGGCGTATGCTGACAACAACTGTAATCACAGATGCTGTGCTCATCAGTCTCCCCTCCTATAAACAGCATCAACTATTCACACTTACCGGTGTACAAAAAATGAACATGCTGAACTGTTTTAAGGCGGATCAGACAGGGCCAGACGAGGGGCCCCAAATAGAAAACAAACAGTTTCTAGGGACAGGAAGAGGACTACAGACCACATCAACCGCTGGCAGAGTTTGTTTTCATAACTGGGTTGTGAGCCTGGACTCCATTAATTATAGCTGTCTTCTCCCAACATGCAGGTGTTGTGATGTAAACAAACGTAGCATGTAGTTGATCTGTGACTCACACACACACACACACACACACACACACACACACACACACACACACACACACACACACACACACACACACACAGGTGGACCTACTCTCTCCGTTTCCGTTCCCATTGCTGATGTCCTGGTAGTGAAATCCGTTGCTGTATGCGGGGATCCTACACTGACCGCCGGGCAGCAGCAGCAGCAGGTACACGCAGGTGGCCAGTAGGGGGCGCAGTAGACTGAGCATGGTGCTGTCCGTCCTCTGCTGAGCCAAAAGGATCAGAGTAAATACTGTGCTCCTTATTCTGCTCAGCTGCCATAAATACCAGGGGGAAAATCACAGACTGGAGACTGCATTGCTCGTGTAAAAGTAAAAGTAAAATAAAAGGGAAAATAAGAAATTAGCCTTTGTCCCAAAATAACTACAACAACTTAAATAAAGCTTAAGGTAGACGTGTGGTTAAAAGTGATGAGGATATAATTTCACAAATAAATTATTCTGTTTTTATCCTCAAAACAGGAAAAACAAGCTACTTTCTTTACGCATTTATTTATCGAGTCTGTCCACAGTTGTTGTTGTGGTTGTTGTTCTTGTTGTTTGGCACATTCCGTTATAGCAAATCAAAATAGTCTTTTCTCAGCCAAGATTGAAGAACAGAAATAAAAATGAAGGCACCGTGATGACTTGTAAGCCACAGCAGATCGATCACATGCCTTTTCTCACATCGCATCAGGCAATAACTTCTTTGAATGTCTTTCTTAGCAGTTCTCTCTCCTACTGTATTTCTTATTTAACCTCTTTCTTTTTCAATAAAGCTATGATTTTACAAAAAAAGACCGCATGTGTGTCTTTTTAAAGCCCAATGAGCCGCATTTCAGTGAGGCATAAACATCATCTTTCTGCTCACCAGCTGAATCAAACCACCTCTGTACATTCAGCCACACAGCCTCCAAACTAAAAGTAAGCGAACCGTCTCCGGGTTTTAATCCGCCTCATGAGCGTCTTTTCGTGGGGGAATAAAAAGTGTAAAGTCGTAAAAAAAAAAAAGAAAAGAAAAGAAAAGAAAAAAGAAAAAAAAGTGACTCACAGATAAGCAGTTGTCCGCCCAGCGTGTCTTCAGCTCATCCCCTCCTCATCCTCTGCTGTCTGTCGCTGCGCTCACCGGACTGTCCCGACACTCACGCGCGGCGACGTCACGCGACAGGCATCCTCTTTGATGCTCCAACAGTGACGTCACTGTACACGAGCCCGTACAACAGAGTACCAAATACAACATCTGTAATGATACTAATAGGCCCATTCATAATGACAGCAAGGGCGGTGGACAGAGTATCCAGACACCACAGTATAAGTAGTACTAATACCACACTGTGGTACTTATGAATAGTGTATCTCTATCTGGATAATCAAGGTGTCATAATAAAGGGGACACTTGAAATATTTGTTCAGATGTGTAAGTGTAAGTATGTCACTGGGTCCAAGTAAATTGAGTTGGCACATGGCGTAAATGAAAATCATGTTTTACATTTTACAATTTCTTAGAATAAACATCCTTGAGGAATGACGCAGCTGCAGCTCCAAACCTCTAGCAAACCACAGTAAAACAGCTGAACATTACCTCTGCCAACTTTAATGCTAATAAAAAGAATCAGAACAAAATCAAAGAGGTGTTAGTACAGAGTGCTCAGGCGGACTCTCCAAATGCGCCATTTTGTTAGAAGGAGCGTGTCTTCGGCACTATGTAGCCAAAAAATAAAGAAACAAAAATAAAAATAAGAAGAAAATGTATGAGAGAAGTTTACTGTTTCTTCTTTCCTCCCCTATTAATCAGGTCACGACCCCTCATGTTTATCTTGTGACCCTGTGGAAGGGCCTGACCCCCAGGTTGGAAATCAGTGGACTATGAAGCAGTTTAGTTTTAGTCTCAGCATTGCAGCAGCTATTCTTTCTGGGGTTCACGACATGCTTTACATTGTGACATCAAAACAACTAACACATGACGTTATGCAATTAACCACAAAAACAAGATAATCAAGACAAGACTAACACACAGATAAGACAGCTGCTGACAACACAATAGAATACAATGACATCCAGTCAGAATAACTGCCAGTGTTGGGTAAGATTCCTTAAAATACTATGTTTACACATTCAAAATCTAACAGTGTTATATATAATGACATATCAGACAAAGGAGACATTTTACTGCTGTATTTTTACTCTTACTGAGCTCATTTTGGTGATTATACTTTCACTTAAGAAGGTTTTTGAATGGAGGACCAGTACTTTGTAATACTTCTTTATCTTAAGTAAAGGAATTGAACACTTCTGAAGAAGATACCAATACACACAATATCTGTGGCAACACTACTTGCAGTACTCGTACATGCAACAATATGAAGTTCAGCTTGACCTGTAACTGTGACCTATATCTAACTCATATATTCACGTGAGATTTATTTGAATGGTGACATTCAATCATAAAACATTCCATTAAATAATAACAATGATAATGAAATCTACAGATCGCCACAGATTAACCAAGTGAGCCCCAAGAGACTGATCATCAAAGCAACACAATGACAGCCACAATAAAACACAATCTGTTTTCATTTTTACTGTTCGATTGTTAATCATCTTCAGATCACGACAGGACTTAAAAAATGGAACGATTATTTACACAGCGGCAGATAGACTGTGATTAAAAAGCAGTTTAAATGGTAGCTTGTAGTGATCTCCAAATGAAAAACGAAGTTATAACATTACGTGTCTTAATTGAGAGAAAGGAGAGATAGAAGTCAAGAAGTATCGACTTATACCAATACCTGTACAGATACTTTGATCACATCATCCCATCTTGCACACAGATGCAACCTGAACTCTGTTTGCATCGCTGTTTAAAGCTGATGGGGGTCAGGTCAGCCCGGGTGACCCCTGTCTTGACCTTGTCTCATCCCACTAAGAATACCGTCAAACCCAGCTTATGTTCTTTTTCTGCTTTCTCTCAACCATCTCTCAGTCAAAATGAGCAATCCTGGGTGTGTAACAACAGGACAATAACATTAAAAGCCTAGCTTAAATGTGCTGAGGCTTCATGTTAGCGTTCTTTCAACACCCTGGGGATTTTACGAGGTTTAAGTCCATTTAACAGCAGAGGAAAGTCCTCATTAACAGTTAACGAGGCAGGTGTTTTTTTATTGCATCTTCTCTGGATGATGCAACCCAACATGGCCTGTGTCTGGAGTTTTAATATGTAAATGAGAAAAACACTTGTATGTGCCATCGTAAATCTTTGTATAGAATCCAAATCCTTTAAATGTTAAATGTGGTGCACGAGATGGAGATACTCTGTGGCGAAGAAAACAGCACATTTTATTTATTGCAACAAATAATTGAGATTTATTTAGGTGTCAACGCTGTTCAGTCTCCAGCTCTGTCAAACACCGCCAAACTTCTGTATTCGTGGTATGTTAAGGCCGACAGAGAATATTCCACACCCCTGTTTTGCCATGGCCTCAAGTAACACAGCAAATATTGCCACATGAACTCTTATTTCAGTCATTAGCTGAAATAATAGCAGTTGTGGTGGAAAACAGGAGCAATTCCAGTTCTCCTCGGGGGCCTGAGAGAATGTGCTGCTGCTGCACTGCCGCCCGAATATCTGAGTGAAGTCTGGCTATCACGGTGCAGATGGAAACTGCCCTCCTGACACGGGCACACGTGTTATTGTCTGACACGACACGGCCATCCCCCAAAAGAGCCACAGCATTTAGACTAACCCAAAATAAAAGCCTCCCTGAGTCCTGCACGCAATGCTTTCCTCTGCGGTCAGACCCCTGCAGCCACTGATGTTTTTGTAGGGACTTGACTGACACCCAGCCGACATAACAAAAACCCAAGATCACCACATTTCAGGAGAGGGGGCTGTGATGGCGGGTTTGTGGATGTTCAGTAAAAAGCTGCCCCAAGCCCCTGGAAAACAACCAGGACATTTCTTTGAAATCCCCTTTTGTGGTCAGTAATCAAGGATTGTTAGCGTACAACACTGATTATAAAATTAGTCTATTTGCCACAGTCACATGTTTCTGCCATTAAGCTCTTCAATCATTCTTTAAACACAAAGTTGTATTACGCCAAATACTGATTCCAGTGAAACAAAAGAGTCTCTCTGGTGACTCCGTGATGCTGTATTTAGGCACAGCAGTGCATTGTGCTGCATGCTAACAATAGCATCAGTGGTGGAAGAAGTTTTCAGCAGATCCTTTCGCTCACTGAAAACAGCAGTACCACAATGTACCGCAGTGAATGTACTCCACAACAAGATCAAGTCCTGAAATCAAAAACGTACTTAAGTAGAGGTAAGTAAGAAAAAGTGTATCAGAGGTAAAAGCACTCACTAGAAAGAGAATCGGTCCCTGATGTTTTTGGTTCACATTACTTTTGCATAAGGTTGTTCTGTAACTACTTTATGTTCATATAATAAACTGAAAAGTAACCTGAAGTACCTGAAGCCGTCAGACAAAGGCAGTGGAGTAAAACGCACAATGTTTGACTCTGAAATGTAGTGGAGTCGGCATATGAAGTTGGATAAAATGAAACTACTCAAGTAAAATATAAGTAGCTTGAATTTGAACTTAGAGGTGCACTGTGTAGTTTTGGGGAAGACATCTTAATCAGAGGAGAAAGATCATCATTGACTTATTTGCATGCCTAAACAAACTAAATAAACAAACTCTCTTTCTTTTCATGACTGAGTAAACAAACTGACCTTGAAGGACAACACAGTTTCATGCTGTTTCACTTTGTTTATATTCAGCGGACCCTGCCACCTTTCCAGCTTCAAACAGTGTTCTGTGGACCTTATTTTCCTCTGGCTAAAGAGGGTAAATCTGTGAAGTTACATTCCACCACTGAATAACATTGTAGCATGCTGATGATTAGAAGGTTTAATGTTCACAGTGTTCGTTATATTGCTTTTGCAAATTAGGCGTGACAAACCTGTGTTCAAGATGCTGCTTCAACATTTGTAATTGTGAAATCATTGGATACAATACAAAGACATTTTCCAGCACAGTTAGAGGCAACAAAACTAGATTCCTCTGATAAGACACTGGGAATATTAAAGGTGTAAAGCTAAAACATGATCTTCTCCTAATCCTAACTGTGTATCTTTTGTGCCTAAACCTAACCAGAGCATTGTCACAACATAAAACTGAACATAAAGAAAGGTAAAGGCAGTTCTTTTAAAACTAAGAATGGCAGCCTCATGGGGGAGCTAGATAATAAGTCATAACATTAGAAAAGACTTCAGGATTTATCCTCTGGGAACCTTAAATGTATGTAAGAATAATTCATGGCAATTGTTCTTGCAGTTGTTAATATACTGCTGTCTGGACCAAAGTGGTGGTCCCAAATAACATTGCTAAAAACTCTAATGTATCAAAGGAGGAGTAGCCTTCACAAAAACTGAACAATTCTCTGACTTTGCACTCAAAAGGCATCTGAAACTCAGTTTGAGTTTGCGTGACCCTGCAAACAGTCAAGTTACATTAATGTTACAGTCACAGCTAGAAGACGATAATCATCTAATGGCACGAATCCCAGATCCGGGATCAACACCAACATCTCATCAGTTGTGGTTTGCCTCAAGTCGAACTCCTCATGCCAGTTAACCCTCTGTTTCCACCCTGTTGTGCTCCACCTCCTCAGTCCTTTCTTACTTTCTTTTCTCTCCATCCACAAACCCCCGACTCCTGTCCAGAGCAGCTACAGCTCCTCCTGCTACTACCAAGATCAATCTGATTCCGTTCTTCCCTACAAACTTACACAATGTGGAAACTATGTTCACAATATCAAAAGTGTCAGAAACATTTTTTCCACGTTTGTCACCAGAAGAGGTTGAACTGACTCAATTAACTTGTGTCTGGTGAAGGTTTGCGTAAAGGTTTTGAATATTTGCATCTTCACTCACCACCGACACTGAACACCATGAATTACAGCTCTGTTTCGGTAAACCCTTCATGCTCACTCCTTCTCCTCTCTCTCTCATCACTTCCCTGCACCGTCTACATTACCATCTAAAATATGTGCTTTGAAAATAGATATCTATCGTGGGTTACAAAAATTGCATTATACTTTTTTTTTGCCACATCGCTAGCGTCGAATGGCAGTGCTGAAAAGTCAGCCCACTACTTTGGTCCATTTCAACAACTACAGTGATTTACGATTTCAAGAGGATCAATTCTGCTGCCTCTGGTGATTGCCTGGCTTCTCGTCTGGTGCATGAGGTTGACATTTGTGGTTTTAAGTGAAATGTCTCCTTGAGTCTCCAGCGATGAGTCTCCAATGATCCTGCGACAACTAGTTTTCACATCTCTACTGAATGGATCGGTATAATATTTTGTACAGACACTCATGGTCCCCAGAGGATGAATCCTATTGACTGACTTTTCACTGAGAGCCAACACGTGGTTGATTATTAAGGTTTTAGTACAGTGTCTCCCTGACTGTTGAATGATTTGCAATATAAACTGTTCCAGAAAATCATTTTCTGCTAAAGATGAATTGAAACATATTTGGTTAGCGTCAAGTTAGCGTCTTGTTGGCACTGCTAATATTCGGGACATGGTAAAGATTTTGGGTGCTGAACGCCACTGTCACCGATTACCCACATAATCTGATTTCTATGTGTATCCTGGTTACTTCAATGCATGCAAACCATGAATGTACAAAAGATCTGGATACTAGTGCAAATCAGCCTTGTGTCCAATGTTGTCCTGTGGTCACTGACGGTACTGCAGCAAAACTTCCCCCCAAGCCTTTCTCATTCAGACGATCATTATAAAAGATGACCTGCAAGCAAGGACAGTTCTGAAGTTTTGATCCATGGAGGTTTTATATTCGTGCAACTCTTGAGCTGAGAAGATTTAAAATTTACCGATGTCAGTCTAAGGGCAGTGCCGGAACTTGTGCACCGGGCCAGTGGGAGAAACTCTGCTTATAGTCAGTAGGTCACATGACCAGGAAGTAAACCTGAGAGCTGGAAAACTCAGCTCGTCAGGTGAGAAATTCTCACTGAATGCACTGAATTGCCGTCGTCTTTGGGTCCATTATCTAGTTCTATTTTGAATCTGATGATGATGTAAATGTATTGCGAGC
This sequence comes from Diplodus sargus, assembly GCA_903131615.1. Lineage (NCBI taxonomy): Eukaryota > Metazoa > Chordata > Actinopteri > Spariformes > Sparidae > Diplodus > Diplodus sargus. Next base: position 2,064,466 of record CAEMYA010000045.1, on the reverse strand, counting down.
ATGTTAGCATGCTGATTTGAGCATTTAGCTCAATTTCAAGTTTGTTTGATGTTGTAAAGTAGCGTGGATTCATGAGAGTTTTTGTCTTCATTGTTAACCATTGCCGCTGAAACATCAGAAGTGGGGGAGTGAGGGAGAAATCTGCCTCATGGACAAGGAAGCAAAGTTTATTTCATGTTTCAGAAGCAAATGTTGGCAGTAAACATTTCACCAAACCACTGACCACGTTCACGTTTGTACATATCTTATGTACCAATTCTGCATAATGTGTCATAGTCCAAAGTACATGTTTTTGACCTGACTTTAATATAAGAAGGCTTATAGGAGGGTGGTGAAGGTAGAGCTTGGTGAGAAGGCTGCCAGGTCAGTGACTGTAGCTGAGATACTGAGGATATTTTACAGAGAGGCTGTGGAGTTTCAACACGTGTAAGCTGCTTCCTTCTTTTAAAGGTGTGTTTTGTGCCCGAAGCTAACCCGACCATTTTCACAGAAATGTCATAAGATCACATTGAAACGTGAAGTTGCAACATATCAGTTGTCTGTAGATACGTATATTGCCAGCATTTATTCTGGTGACTGCGTTGACTTTCTTCCTCACTCGATGATATATCATCTGGTGTTCACTCAAACGTTACAGCGAGAGGTGACCAAATAAAAAGCACCTTCACCTTGAGTGAGATTACAGATTTCTCTGGGTTTGGACACTTTTCTAAACATCTGGGATAATCTTTTGGCTTTTGACCTCATTGTCTATTTGGATGTTGGATGTTGAACCGCTCACAGGACTAAATGAACGAAGCATCCACCAACAAATAAACCATTCTTAAATGGATTTCACTGAAACAGTTCAATTGCTTTATCCCCAAATGAAATTAAACTTTACATGCAGCGAAATTAGTCATCAAGAGCTCCTTAAACCCTAAAAACCGCCCCTCGGTGTGTCACTGGCTACAGCCCCCGCTCTCTGCCAGTGTGACAGCCGTTTCCCCTCCCTGTGTGTCTCTAAGCCATTATCTCCCAGTGCGTTTGATGAGAGCAGACTGGTGGTCTTCTCAAAGCCCCAGATGAAAGGTTTTGGCCTGGGGCCCCAAATACCAGCAGCTCCTGTGAACTGCAGGGTGACTGTGGTGTTTGGAGGGGTGTAATTTCTGCAAGGCAGCAACATTCAGGTCCAGAGAGCCGAGCGGAGCGCCTGGACCTGGAGCCCAGAGAGAACATGAAAGAGGAAGAGATGACTGACTGTGCTTACGTTTGAGCGGTTTGACTGAAGAGCATAGCAGCCGATCGTGTCAGTATGCAGTCACACGCTGTCATTAGCAGAGACTCCTCATAGAAAGGTGTGTGAGAGAGTGAGTGTGTGTGGTTTCAGCGTGGCTGAAATGATTAGAGAGGAAGGTTTCAATAAAAGACCAACAGGAGGGTGAAGTGCAGGGCTCAGGGAGACGGTTTCCAGCCTGATTAAAAGATAGAGGGTAAAATGAGCTGTAATGACAAATAAACACTACAATTTCCCATCTTTTTGTTACTCACTGAAGTAAGTTTAGCACCAACTAAACACACAGAACACCAAATACGGGTGTAGTTATGATCATGACTATTTTAAAGCCATCATCACCTGTCAAATCAACAGTCTCGGACTTTTAATTGAGCAGGAATAACATAGGATTTCCCTTCTTTTAGATGACGTCCCCTGAGATGTTGTCCGTGTTGGTACATGCTTGATCTGAAATAGCAGTTGTTTTCCAGGAGCGGGTCCTTCCTGCTGGAAACCCGCTGCGGTGCCTCCAGTTTCCTGACTCCCTTGGCCTGACGCCCTCGGTTCGTCCCTGGCCAGCTGTCATACCAGGAAGCCAAATACAGAGAAGCCTGGCACGGGGCTGTTGGAGGTGCAGTCAGCCGGATTAAATTCCTCATATTCTCCAAGGCAACTCTAGGAGATATGATGCAATTTACAAAGAAAATATGTCTGTATTTGCATTAGCAGTTTTGTGTTTAATGACCCTGGTAATGCCTTGGTTTTGATAACAAACTGAGGGAAAAAGGACACTTGTGGTCAGAGAAACAGAAGTGTAAATAAATACTCACAAAATGACATGTTATAGGCTTTTTCACATTTTTATGGGTATCAAGTGTCTTTTTTCATGGAATATAACCCTTACATATTTAAACATCTGATAAAAAGAACAGAATGTTTTTTCATCTTGGTATACTAGCTGAGTAAATTCCCTACAACCTTTTGTTGTCGTCAGAAAAAGTAAAAAAGCCGGTCCCATAACGGCCGTCCAATGATTTTATCTAAACGTTTTGGTAAAAGTGCATGAGACATTTTTCCAGTGATAACTCAACAACTCACTTAATGGAAAAATGTCACCAAATGTGGCTGAAATCTTTCACAACAACAACACGGGTCCTTCTATTGCCGTCTTTATTCTTTTTGGTCAAGCTGGTGGTCAAAAATAAACGTTCAAGCTCTCTCTGCAGGAAGCACTTGAAAAAGTTTTCTGGATTGCTTTTTCAAGAGCACCCCAATTTAAACAAAGTGCATGTAAAAATGAAAAAAGCTTTTGTCCAGCTTACTTGCAAAACAGTCCATGATATATGTAGGCAATCTGATAATCCCAAGAACTCTGATATATTTAAATATATATGTATATATGAATGTAGTTAAACGACTGTATACCAGAGTGCTTCAGATTCTCAGTCAGAACGCCTACATAACATGGACAGTCACTGTTTTGTTCATTTTCTTTGTCCTCCTTGAAGAGCACCTGATTCTTTACGTGCACATCAGCACAATTAAAGATGAAGCATATAGAAACAAAACTATTATCCCTCCACTGAATACTGGACCATTAGGAATTACCCACTAAGCTGTGCAGAGAAAGGACAAGCGATGGGAAGACAAGATGGAGATTTGGAGGGGACACAGAGGAGAAAGCTGTCATTAGTTCCTGAACACTTTAACTGCCTGCGACTCCAGAGGGGAAAACAGCTGCTCTGTCGGGTAAGGGGCCGGTGATAACGTGATGAGCTCATCTGACAACTGTTGTCTTACATGATAATTAGCAGGTATTTACTAATTGAGCACAAAATGTGACGTAACCATCCTTTTTTTCCCCTCAAAACGCTACTGCTGTCCTGAGACACGGCACCAACATTATAAAGAGTTTCCTCCATTATTTAACCTTCACAGTGTCATCGAGTATGAAAGCATTTTCTGAATGTGATGTGGTTCAGAGGATTTCGCCACTTAAGTGTGACCTTCACAGACTGTAATGAGACTGTGAAGGAGACTCCTCGGGTGAGGATACCTTTGGAAGATTGTGTAGTGGTGTAAAAAGAGATTATGCCCCTGGGGTGTTTAAATGCTAAACAGGCAAAACGACCCTCAGTGCTTTTGGTCTTTTGATCCCCCACCTTTTTAAATGGAAAGCAGCTCCAATTAATTCAGCAATATGATTAATAATATAACCTAAATATTCCATCCATTGACACACAAAGAAGTGCAGACTATTGCTGTGCTATTCAAAACACGTAGAGTCAGTTAAACATTTTCAATTCTTTATTTTTCTGCATTTTCAGATACAAAGGCGAAACATCAAAGGAGTCCTCTTAGAAACACAATACTGGAATAAAAAAAAACAACAACTTGAAATAGAGTTTAAATTCTGTGAGGTCCACAGTCAGTATAGAAAGTAATGAACTCATATTATACCATAAAAACACATCAATGTCATCAATTGTTTTTAGATCAATCATAGAAAACCTGAACAGCGGGGAAACAAGATATCTACAATACTTTGATACTCTGAATGTTAATGAACACCTAAAGAAAAGAAGCTATGTCACCAATAAATTCAAATCGGTAGAACTTAAACTGAGTAACACTATTCAATAAAATGCATGCAGACATGGATAACAATGGTGACTGCACGCGGAATCGTCTGCGACAATAATAAATATTGTACAGTGTTTGACACCAACATCTATCCTCGACCTCTCAGTGGCACTGCTATCCCCTCATGCATTTTTTAAGGATATTGAATTAATATTCATTGTTATCAAAACTAACACAGTATAATATTGCACAAGCCCATAATTCATAATTCATGGGGTGGAAAAGGTTTAGAATACTGTGACGGGGGCGGCAGAAGCAGATGATACGGCGGGTCGTGTCACATGTCCGGTGGAACCGTAAAAAATCAGTTTTAATTTGGTTTCTCTCTTATAGTCTTATCAGCGGGGCCTCAGCTTTTAACTGGAGGCAGAATGTTGGACCCCAAAAAATAGATGGTCGGCAGCAAACATTAACATCTACTAATACGGACAGTTCTCAGTACAGAAGTACTGTATATATGCATGTCACATATTAACACCAAACTCAGACGTTCAAAGCTCAGTTTAATCCAACAAAGAAACTGAACTGCAACTATATTTTCTTTTCTTCTTCTCTTTATATGTAGTAATGAGTATCTTTACAGTTGGTTCTTCAAAGCACAATACTGTTTTTTTCTTTTTGGTTTTTGGATATTTTAAATGTCAAAACACGAACATCAAAAGTGCCATAAAAAAAAATCTGAATTGTGTGAACACAACTAGAAGCACAGCCGAGTGTGTGAGCGAATTAGTAGCATTTCAGTAGCATTTACTGTACATTAGGAGCAGATCTGCTTCGACCTGAGACGACAACGTACATCATATATATTAAACTTGCAGCCTCTACACTACAGCTAATCTCTTAGTTTATGATGTCTACCAATTAGTGACACAATTACTGGATTGTTATTGATATAATACTGTCATTCTTGTCATTCCAAGAACCTTGTCAGCAATTACAAAATGAAATGGATATGTCAAGATCTGAAGAGTTTCTAAGAGTTACAGATGGCAAGGAAAATCTGAGATTTGAA
>CAEMYA010000045.1:1991900-2059449 GCA_903131615.1 Diplodus sargus | reverse complement strand
CATTATCCAAAGAGCAATAAAGTGTCCCTTGTCTTTGACTTAACAATGATGTCAAACTCTTTTTGTCTTTTGTTTATAACATCCTGTCTGTCAATGAGGGTGTCTCCTCTAGCTTTGAAATAACATCTGTTTGTCTGTTAAACTGACAGACTGTGAGGGTTATTGACTGATTATGTCTAACAATGACAGAGATTGTCTGTCACTGAATCATATCCTTTTTTTATTTCAAATTAACCCACACAAACAAAAAGATTCAAGGGGGCGTTGGCACAGGATGAGTTTAATACTTAATACTGTTTTGACTTTCAAATGAGTTTGTAGATGACGCTTGGTAAAAGTTTCAGTGCGCTTCTTTAAACATGTTTGGTAAAAAAACGAGGAATAGTGTAAATAGTCTATTATTGGCTGCTATATATGTTTTGCCAGCGTGAATACAATGGATGTTGGATGTTAACCTTCTAAAGCAGTGCAAACAAATGTACTTAAGGAAACAGGAACTGAGAATTTTACCGTCCAAGCCGCTTCAGTGAAATACTCTGAATACTGAAGAACACACAGTGACACACCTCGAGATGTTTAATCTCTTACTTTTGCTCAAACAAAGACAATAATATGCCAGATTCTCTGGTAAATTGGTTTGGAATTCAATAGTTTTCCCCACTAAAGAACAACAAGCAAACAAACATGTTTCTTCCAAGATTTAAAGACAAAGGATTCTTTACAGCATATTAATCATATTTGCTAATTTACAATTTCTTTTTCTTTTTTTTTTGGAAGGAAAAAATCAACTTCAAATGTCAATATATCTTCTAAAGGTAATATATATTCTGTGTGTCTTGAGCAGAGGTGAATGGTTATAGGACATGTGCAAGCTATTAAGTGGAGCTTATGTACATCACCAGCCGTGGGTCTTGGAGGTTCAATGTTCCAGGTAGAACTGATCTAGGATCAGAGTCTAGGCAGCACCAACTGATAAAGCAGCAGTCCTGTTACCCCTGACCTCCGACATAGGGAAGAGGGGGAGTCACCACCTTTTATTTAGCTTGTAGGTGTGATACAAATCTGACCCCAACTGTGCTCAGTGACAAAAAAGATAATAATTTCTTGAAAGGATCACAGATTTGGTTCAGGTGGAAAAGATGAGTGATCGATTCAAGAAATGGACAAAGAAGAGACACAGGAGCTAAACTCAACCAGGGCCCTGCTTATATTGGTTAAGAGTAACATCTCCCACCTCCAACCAGCCAGGGTTGGGGTGATGGTGTGCTACTCTGGTGTTTGCTGCCCCCTAGGGCTGAGAGCAAGGCAGTGCAGGTGTGGCTCGGGAGGGAGAGGGGAGGGAAGGAAGAGGAGGAGGTAGAGAAAGGGGGAGGAGGAGGGAGGGGGGAGGCGGGTCCAAGACAGCGCTACTCGTCACAGCCGAGAAGCTCGATTCGCAGGGTGATGCGCTCGTGCCACTCCCATGGCAGGATGCGGACATATCGGCCGTAGAACGGAGGCTCAAAGATGTTCTTTTTGTGAACGTTGTTGTCGCTGTTGCCTGGGAAGATCTGGACAGAGAACAGCAGCAAATCAAAACAAACACAGATCATAGCTGTTGATAGTTTGAGAAATTCAGAAAACAAGACTAAAATTCAGAAAACAAGACAAAACGAACAAAAAGTATTGGTCACTTTTGGAGTTGAAGTGTGTTAACTTTTACTGTATTATTTTGTTAGATTTTTTTAAAACATAACTTTTCTGGCTTAAATTAAACTTTTGGCCCCCAATACAGATACATTTGTATGATAATAAACTGTGTATATTTTCAGGGATTATTCTCCCATAATAACAATAATAAGGGCACAACAACGAGAAAAGCATATTAAAGCGCTCTCTGGCCCTCAGGCAGAATTGAATAGGGTTAAAAACAAACTGAACACGGACATCAGAAAGATTCACAAAACTAAACCTAAAACCTTATAAACAAATGCAAACATTATTGCATCAAAGACAAATTCAAATCATAAACCGAACTTCAAGAATTCAAGAAATATTTCATCAATTAAGTCAGAAGACCGTCACTTGTTCCACATCCTGACTTAATACTTCATCAGGCTATACTCGGGCGCACATCTGGCCGGTGAGTAGACTTTTGGATGCAATATGAAGTGCATACAGAAAACTAATCAAACCCAGCATCAACACAATTGCTTCCAGGTGTGGGGACAAGTACGTCAGATACAAGCTAAACCCCTTTTTATAGTTTTCTTTACAACCACACAAATAAACAACTCCAAGATGTTCTTCATTCTATATCACTGAGTATCATTATGAGGACATGTATTTTCTATCAGATGTACAATATTTGTGTTTAACTGTATCAATAACATCTTACATGCCCTCATAATACTGCTATTTCTTTCTTTAAAATGTTATTTTCTTGTTTTATCCCTAATGCTGTAGTCTTTACTTTTTTATCAGTTCCCACATCAATCATTTCAGTTTTTTTTTTTTTTAACTACATTAACAACATTTGCAAGCATGTTTCCAAGCACAGCTGGACTGACCCTGTCTGTCCTTGTGGTCTCGTCTTTCACGATGGTCCAGGACTGTCCGTCATCACTGTGAGCCACTTTGAAGGCTGTCACAAACTGGACAGAGCCGAAGTCTTTGGCCCCCTGTGTGACGATTCCTGTGATCTTCTTGGGAGACTCCAGGTCCACCTAAAGACACAGACACAGCTTCGCTTAACAAACACAGCAATGGGGAAACAAAGAAAGCAACAATGCCCTGGCCCGTTATGCCTTTCTGTCCTACCTGCAGCCACTCAGATCGGTTGTTCGTTGCGGCGGTCCAGGCATTGGTCTTGCCCTGTTTGTCCAGGCGGGCGTAGTGTGGGTGCCAGGTGAAGGCTTCGATGCCCCAGGTGCGGAAGGTGCTGGAGGCCGTGATCTGGCGGTTAGACACCAACCGGGACTTCATGCCCATCGGCTCTGAACAACCTGAAGCGTTTGAATACACTGTAGCGGTGAGACCAGACAGAGAGACGGAGAAAGAGACAGAAAAAGAGAGGAATGGAAAGAGAGAGAAAGTATGATAGACAGGGGACAGACAGGAGCAGCTCAGGCCAGCCAGCGATGATGATGTGGAGTGCTAGAGCAGCAGATGCAGTAGACAGCGATATGTCATGCAGGTGAAACCATGAATGAGCAGCTTTCAGCTTAGCTAAGCTCACATGGGTGAATCTTTTACTGCCTTCAACTGATTGTTTCCACCATCTGTGGTTCAAGTTTATCACACCCACATTATGATATTCTGACATTTATGATACAGAAAGTATTTTCATACTTTTCACATGGTCAGTACGAGAAGAGTGCAAACTTCTGGAGCTCATTACACACTTTTCACGGGCAGTAACAGACTTTTTAATGAGTATGAGTTAGTGAAGCAGCCGGGCATGCAGGTCAGATGAACATAGGGTCGAAGACGCATGAAAACTGTAATTTCAACTGCACTGTCAAGCATGTAGCTGCTATGCAACAGCCTCTCATATTTCCATTACAATCATTTTAGAGCAAATGTTCTTAGAAGTAAACATCATTTTTTTAAAAAAGGGCCCAAGCTCATGCATGATGGCTGTCGTATGAAGGACTGACAGGCATCTGAAAAAAAACATCCAACAAATGTAGTAATTTTTAAAACATGCACTGGTGGGAGGAGGAAAGACACTGATCTGATAAATGAGACGACAATCAAGAGACAAATATTCAGCAGTGTAATGAGGTCGGCAAGTTCCAAAGAACCACACTACATAAAAGAAACAGCTAGAGGCATAGAAATGTGCTGCATACAGAAGACTTGAAAGAAAATGTATCACATCTGCCTGCTGGGGCGACAATTTTTGGATGCGAATGTGACGTTCAGTCCCTGAATCATTAGCATCCAGTGTGCAGTATGCTTGCCAGTATCACTCCAAAATATGGTTTTGATCAATACACATCTGTGTTTCTAAGTTACAAAGTTTAATTACAATCCTCTGAGTAACACCCTTCGAAATACGATCAATCACTGAGTGAAGAGGGCTGAAAACAATTAGTGAAGAAGCATATGACTAACCTACTGGTTTAAAAAGACTCTTGGATGACAATTGTTCCCATCTGGGGTTTGAATTACTTAATTTGTGAAAAGCTTGTTTCTGTCAGTAACAAACAGTATACTGAAAGAAAAAAGTGTGTGTTTGTATGTTTTCTGTGTGAGTTTACCGTTGAGCTCACAGCCCACCATCTCCATGCGCAGGGTACAAGCCTTGCGACACACCACAGGGACAATGCGGATGTACTGGGCAATGATCGGGGGGTCAAACAGGTTGGTCTTGGTGCCGTCGTTGTCCACGTTTCCAACAAATACCTACAAACAAAGGCAGAATTAGTAAACTGTGTCATGTGTACTATTAATTTGTTATTTAAACTGGTAAGTGATACTAATCATTGATATTTAGTGGCAGTTTGTAAGTATATTTATGTAAACAAATTGCAACATGACAGAAATCTCTAAAGAATTAATATTTATTACTTGTATTTGTTTTTGGCGGCAAACTTTTGTGAAAACATAAACGGTGTTATTGGAACATGGGTCAACATAAAGTTAGACCAAAGACACAAGTTTGTGTATGTGGTGCATGAAATGTTCAGTGAAAACACTGAACAGTGTGAGTTCAGTTTTTTCTGCTGAGCTTGTTGTTTCTCCTTACACGGTCCTTCCTCTCTCCTTCTGTTCTGTACATGGTATACGTCTTGCCGTCCAGGCTTGAAGCCACCTTGAAGGCCTTGATGAACTCAGCTGTTCCGATGCGACTGGCACCCTGCGTCACAATACCTGTAAAGCGCATCTTTCTTTGCATATTGATCTGAAATTGTAAAGAGAGAGCAGACATTCGTAAATTATGTTGAATTTTTCAGGGCGACTTCTATCCAAAAGTTTAATTAAAGCATCAAGTGACATACAATGACAGCAGGAAATGTGGGGAATGATTAGCAAAAGCCTCTTCACGTGTTCAACTGTCTTAAATTTTGTCATAAGTTTTAATTATTTATTGGCAGGCAGACAAGATTTTTCTAGCCTGGTAGAGCTACAAACATCTAGACATTGAAGCATTTATCCATCTATGCACTTTATATCTGTATACACCTCTCACCTCTATCCATGGGTTCTTGTCATGTGCAGCAGCACTCCAGGCGTTAACCAGCCCCTTGTTGTTAAGGCGGGCGAGCTCAGGTCCCCAGCGCTGCAGGCCCAGCATGCTGTAACGGACAGACGAGGCTGAGATCTGGGACTCAGCGATGCCCCCTCCCTCCATGCCAAGCAGAGAAATACAGCCTGTAGGGGAGAGGTGGGGGGGCAGATTCTGACGTCAGTGGAAGGTTTCCTACTGTGAAAATAACCTTTCAGGAGCCTGATAAAAGGTTAAAGTAGCTAAGTACTCATATTTATTCAGGAAAATTTAGCTTTATTACTTGCTTTACTTTTATAATAAAGAGAAATTTTGCAACTGTATGTTGACAGGACTTTTACAAACAGAAGTACAGAGAACAACAGCGAGTGCAAAATGACACAAACTTATAAGAAAGAAAATCAAAATAATCAAAGTCTAACACACATTCAGCAATAGTTCTTGCATGCGCTACAACCTTCACTGAACTTTGTAAATCATGAAGTCATTAAGGATGCAGAATCAGCTTAACTAAATAAAGTATTGATTTCTCATTTGGCAATCTCCCTTAATGCTGCCTATTGATCATCCTTAATTGCAGAAGCTTGGCAGCCTTCCCAGACATGTCATCTTCAATGTCTTCCTTCAGTCGTACTTCTTTCAATTAATAGTTTTCTACCAGCAATTGTGCACCATCACATTTGGACTAATTACATCTGTGTGTATATGCGTGCATTTAGTTTACTTAAATAAATCCAAAATTATTGAATTTGTGAAACCCATGTAGTTTACACACAGTATAATTAGTTGTATTTCCAGGTAAAGATAAAGGTAACGGTAACGGTAACGACATTAAAGATAATGAGAGTGCTCACATGATGTATTTTCAAGGGTCATACTTACGCAGTTGGCAGTGTTTGCCCACATAAGGGGAGGGACAGTGGCATTTGAAATCTCCGTCCAGGTCCCTGCAGGTGCCACCATTCTCACACGGCTGGCCAGCACAGTCATTTACATCTGCAGAGAGATAAGTCACACCGTCACTCACTGAAGTCAAACAAACAGCATTCCGGACAACTGTTATCAGCCAGTCTTGAAGCAGATCACAGTTAGTTTGAGTAAAGACCACAGGTCATGCTGAAGAGACGAGAGAAGAGAGAGGGTTTGATGTTTCTTCAACTGCCCCACACTAAGGTTAGTTAAAGCCATGCCAACAGGACTATAGGTGTAGTAGAGAGGAGGCTAAATGGAGGTGCTAGTTCTTGTAATTAGACAGTAAGCAAAGCCTTGATCAAAATATTAGAGATCAAAGAACCAGCTTCAATAGGAGCTCATTTAGTCAAGATGTGGAGTATATAATGGAAAGGAGTGAGAGTGAATATGTTTAGCGGGGTGAGTGTGGAGATGAGCTTTACAAGAAATGTCAAACTGCATGATACAAGAATATTTAAGTATTACTGAGGGCCATTTCAGTGCAATGTACTGCAAGTTTAACTCTTTTGTAATTCTTTGTTTTGCCTCTCGATGGCGCCCCAACCAACACTATCTGTCCAGCTCAAATGAGTCCGGGTGAGAAAAACAAGTCAGCAGAATGACATGGGAATCAACGCTAACTCCTTTTCATCTCTCACCCACTAGAACTGTCAGTGTGACTAACCAGCTTTGAACACACTCTGTATTGACCACATTTGCAAGGAAAAAGGCACATATTTAGCTGGTTGTATAGATAACTGCAAACCAAAAGGGGGATTTCAGTAGGTCTTCGGAGCTTTAATCCTCAATGGTTATTATGGAAGAAAAAAATGGACATAAACAATCCAGGCACACCGGTTTTATGTTACTATCCAACAAACACGCACATGGCAGCATCTCCCTACCCACATGCTCTCTCCATAAATAGCTCCATGTCCAAAGGTTCATTTTCACACAGTCGCAGGAGGAATACAGCTATTTTGAAATGTGCATCCACAAACTCTGGATAACGAGGTCCACAGGCATGACATTTCTGGCTCTGAAGCTTACACAAAATCACATTAATATACTTTTTTTTCTAACAGCAGCAGCTGAATATTTTACACATCAAGCTCTCTACAATTGTAAATAAGCTCTTTGATCAATTTGCTGTCTTGGAACACATCAGGAGGTAGCAGCTGCCTCTGTCTGTATCCACATATGCTGATATACACATGCTGTCACATGCTGTAATCTTTGGGTTTTAAGAAGTTACAATGTGAGGGGCTTCTTCTAGGGCTACAGGCAATTTAATGTTTAATTTTAAGTATTTTAAATTAGGATACTGAATAAAAGTAAAATAAAAACACTGTCACAAAGTGTAACAAATGAAATGGATTAGGTCCGTTTTGCATGAAAATCAAACACCCTTAGTTGAAAGATAACACGTTAAGATGGATGAAAAGATTCATTCCAATTTATTTGCTGTATGGGGATCAAATAAAATTACTATTGTAGGTAGTACATTTCTAAAGCAATCCTGGCTTCAGGCTTTAAGAGGCTGACTGGACATATTGTTGACATGATATCAGATTACCAAACAACCAACCACGTGTTCCTCACCTTGTTGAGTACAGACTGAGGTGTCAGAGAAGACACACTGTACAACCCAGAGACCTATATCTGTAATTGATAACAGACTGATGGAAACTGTGGGCATGACATGTGTCAGCTGGTGGTTTTTTTCTCCAGTAAGAGGATTGAGCACCAGGAGGACCTTACAGCTTGTTGTTGGGTCTAATCCATTAAAGAGCACAGAGTATCACTGAGACAGGTAAAGGAACAGGTGGAGGCAGTACAACAACACAGGCGTGTAGGTTTGTTTATCAACAGGGCTACACATGCCTGAAATGCTCTGATCAACTGTAATCAGGTAATGTCTTGCAGAGATGTATCAGGGTGAAAACTGAGCATCTGTCAGCAACTTCAACCAAGAAAACAAATACTGACATCTAATCAGCTGTTACATACTTAGCAGTATCCACTATGAGCACACCGTTTGTATATACATGTAGATTTTTGGAAGAAGAGCATGTGCTAGACACTCCATGGTCTGTATCCAACAAACCCTGTAGCTTATTATGGAAACAGCACACTACCACAATATTTAGAGCGCCAATATCTGTCCCAGCATGAAGCGAAAACCAATACAAATCTCATGCGGCTTGTTTGAAACCCAACCCTAATCGATGCAAAGCCAAGGTCAGCTAGCAGTGCATGTGGTGATCAGCAAAGCTATCTACATCCAGGATCTGTGCTGCAGCCAGCAGGATTTGGGACTAAAAAAAATGTGTGAGCCTGCGTCTGACGGCCCAAACCTGCCTTTGTGTTGCTGCGCGAGAACAGTGTTATACGATACATTCTCCATAACTCGGAGTGTTAAGCCGCAACCCACAAGGTACTCAAATTGAGTTTTAAAATTTAACCATCTGTGGTGTTTGTACACTTTCCTATGGAGTCAAAGAGCAATGACAGTATGAGGAATGAAAAGTTATCTTTTATCCCCATAGACACATTGTCCAACACTGTATTAAAGCATTGAATTTATGGTTAAATTGTTATGTACATCAACATTCCACATTTGAGATGCAACATTTGTAATGGGACTGTTGCAGAGAAAAAAAGTTGGTCTTTTCCTCCAACCAACGACAACACAAAATAAGGAAATTACATATTTTTAAGCACCACTCTCACCGTTGCCATGGTAGAGCAACCAAGGGGGGGTGCTCTGAAGGCTTTATGGTCACCAAATAAAACCACATTAAAAGTAAAAAAAAAAAAAGAAAAAGAAAAAGTCTGAAAGGTTTCCAGATGTGTAATTTGATGTGTACTGTGTGGACAGCCTGCAGTGCAGCAGGGTGCACCAGCAGGACCCAGAATAGCTTTTGAAGCGGATCCCTGCCAGGGTGTCATTCTCTGCTTCAGGGATGAAGAGCTCCCAGACAAGACTTCTGATGTCATAAAGTGTATTTACAGAGCATGGGGTTTAAAGCTCCGTCTCTAAGTGCTCACCCTGAAAAGACCCTGCTGACATCAGATCCCATATGTTAGAAAAAGATAGCTACAGTTCAAGTCTGCAGCATTTAAAATATATATTATAATAATATAATATTATATATTGCTTCATTTCTTAAGTTTGAACTGAACATTTATTATTTTAAGATCAGCTTACCTAAACTCATAATGTACATTTGCTACATATAGCATATAGTATATAGATTACCTGCATGTGTGTTAGATGTGTTAACTTCCCTTTTTCTTTATAATGAATACAGAGGGAACTTTAAGAACATCTGAGTCAGAGAAATAAAGTGTCATAAAACTGACAAAGTCATGACTTTAAGTACTTGTGGTTTGAATAGAAAAGTGAGTCTTAGAAGTACACAATGGATTTCCCCCTGCTGAACAGAGAGTTGTTCATCACCACATTATGGTTAAATATTTACAAATGTGGTTGTTGAATTTTCTGATGAATTTCAAGCAAGGCACCCAACCCCAGACTACTCAGTGGTCAACAGAAGATGAGTTAGAGATGTGAAAATACAGTACTTACTGAGTGAAAACCAAAATGCTGGTGAAAAAGACCATTTTGTTTTGAAGATACTTCTGTTACTTCAGATCTTGTAATCATTCCAAGTAAGCAGCTCTTGGGATCTAATATTACATTCTTGCGTGTTTAATGTAGACAATGGTAAACTAAGAAATGCATGCCAGTTTTAGTCAGATCCATGACAGCATTTAGGCACACACGCTTACATACATACATATACATTATACATACACAAACCCTGTACTCAACAGGGGGCATGGAGCCCAGTCTGCCCACACAACCACATCCTGGGAGGAGCTGAAAATTCTCCCAAAACAACTGAAAAAGCAGCAAATGCATGCACATCCCCCTTTGAGACTTTCAAGAAGCAAACAGGGTGCTTTAATCTGTTATGAAAATCTGGGATTTAGAGACTGCAAGCAAGAAAAATACTCCATCCTCCCTCACTTTTCCATCTGCGTTGGCCCAAAGTGAAATGAGCGGCTATTGACATTTCCCTCTCTCTCTCTCTCTGCATCTCAATACTTGAGCCTCCAACACACACAGGCTTTTAGGCCAATTTGACAGGACAGTCAGAACTGCTGCAGTCAGACCTGAGTAGTGAGTGTGACATTGTCAGGAGGGCAGACTTAATTCACTGTTCCGCCTCCACGTTCACTTTTCCGCCCGGCAACAGTAGCGGTACTGACGCTGCGAACACTCAGCGTGGACCGCCACTTTCTGTTGGCTAGTCTGGCACGAGGGTGTGTGTATGTGTATTCTAAACAGTCTGTATATGAGATCATGAGCTGTGTGTGGTTGTTCATGTGGGATGAGCTGCGCTCAAATGATTAAGCTTTTTCCAGTGGAGATTTTCTTGCCCTCTCGATCTGTTTCTCAGTGGAATTCTATTCCTTTAAGGGAAAATGTATTCGCCAATTACAAAAAATGTGACTAAATATTGTTAAAAAAACACATTTGTCCTTTGAGGCCAACTTCTGGAATGGGAAAGAAGTACAAAACAAATAGAGGATGGTGCAATTTTCTACCATCTAATTCTATTCCCAACTAGTCCATCTTTCAGTTTTACTGCTGCGTGTTTCTATTTATACTTTTCTAGATGCAGTCGTTTGTGTGAGAACAACTTCTACATCCAACTCCAGTTTACAAACACCTACTTGTCAAGCTCTGTTTTAGGCAGCTTACTGTAAAACAAAAAACAAAAAAACAAGAAGACAGTTCATCCTCCACTAACAGGCCAATGCATTTACACACCTAACCAGTGAGAGGATTGTGGTCACATTTCTGAACCAAAATGTGCATCTCAATATACACATTCATGTGTGAATTAACAGGAAATGTTTAAATACACTACATCTCCCAGAGCTAGGCTAGTCACAGGATTTCTACTGCTCTTCTCTTCGTGCGTATCACACAAACCATAGGAGCTGGCTGCCATGAGCCTCACGCCTTGCCCACACACACACAAATTAGTGAGCACTTAAACTGTCACAACACAGTCATCAGTAGCTGTGAATGGAGGGGCACCTCCCTGACCCCGCAGTCCTCAGAGGGGTTCTCAGAAACCAACACGGTCACATAAATTCCCCTCATCATTATCCTTCAGGCATTATCTAATTAGTGTAAATGGCTTCTCTGCAGAGGGCTCTTATTCTGGCAGCTTAGATATAAGTACATGCCAAAGACTCGTGAATGTATGGATCTTGATGAGCTGTGTTTGTGGTTCCGAGGGGTTAAAGAAAACAAACAGTAAACCATGGCTGTATCTTTGTGAAAGTCAAATTAGTTATTTGAGCATAAAAATTCTAGGTTAAGATAAATGGTAACATGTATGGTTTCACTGTGGTTTAAGGCTTGAGGAAGTTGAACAACAAAAATTTGAATATGAAAGCACATCTTTCTGTCAGGGTTGGTGAACTGATAAAAAGGCGGTGTATCTAACGTGGAGATTATCTCACTGCCGGTTTTGCTGTTAGCCTTGACTCAGAAACAAGGCAAGATAGTGCTGAACTCAGCGATTCCCCGTCTATGAGTGTGTGTGTTTGTATGTGCATGCTGTCTATGTGTGTGTATGTGTGTGTTGTTGAATTCCTCAGCCTCCGCATGCAACCAAAAGAACAGAGAGCACCTGGATCCAAGAAGGATAGGAGACCACAGCACGAAACACAAACACATAGACATCTTTCTCCTCAAGTCCCATTTCCACTGTTACCTTTTTGGGAACTTAAATCAGCCCCTTGGACACCTAGGATAAAAAGGCATACATGATCAAACACAAAATATAAATAGGCTTTTCCCTAAAGCCCCAACTGATTCCTGCTAAATTACTTCTTTGTGCACACTTGGCCACTGTTATTCTGCCGCCTTCTCACGCAAACAGTAGCCATCTGTCTCTGTGTGGAGGGCTGGAGGCAGTTGGAGGAGCACAGCACATGTTCCCACCGTTGCTTCCCTCTGACCCTGACTGAACCAACCTGGTCTGAGTGACGTGTGAATGAAGCTCCCATAAGGACAACAGCTGTGTCTGGTGGCCAGCACTCACAGCAGCTGTCTGCATGTTAGTGTGTCAAGTTGGATGGATAAACAAGGACCTCATTAGACTTGCTAATTAATTGTAAAGGTATGTATATCTGTACTCTGAAAAAGGAGGATAAAAGCATATCAGGTGTGCTGCTGTAGCTGAAAGTAGTGAGGATGTAGTGTAGTGAATAGTTACAAAAGCGGGGAAGGGGGTTCCACAAATGATCGAGACTAATGACTGTGATTCCAAATCTGTTTCAATACTTTGACATCTATCTTAATTAGCCTCCACTTTAATTAACAACAAAATACCCCAAAGTAACGTTTTGTTGGTATAAGATGGCACCTTCTGATGCCCACAGATTCTGACATTCTGCAATGCTGTTATGATGTTATTCTTCCAATACAGTATTCACTCATAGTCAGACTTGCCATGTAATTATACATACATACATACACACATAGAGTAAAGTGGTGTCTTATGTCACGGAAAATGGCCTACCAATATGTAAATACATTGATCCATGTAAACTCATTCTGTTGCTCAGAAGAATTGTTGTTACCGCCAGATTAAAGGTTTTCAGTGTAACCGATTTGGAATTGTGTCAGAAATAAACTACTAGAACCCCTGATCACTTGTAACAATTATACAGTGATTAAGCCATTGAGGAGGGAGCACAGACTTACTGTTTTGGCAGTGAACTCCATCAAAGCCCGGCTGGCACTTGCAGACATACTCGCTGAACACATCACCTCGGCGGGACTGACTGGTCACCTCGCAGATGGCATCATTTTTGCAAGGATTGGGGTTGCAGGGCCCTTTTGTATGAGGAGAGACACAGAAGTAGGAGAGGTTTAACAGCGGTTGAGCAGTGATAAATATTTTGAAGAACTGATCTAGGGCGAAGTCTAAGCAATCAAAGCTCAGATCTAACATTAATTTCAACCTCGGATTTGGCGCGGCTTACCAGTCTCAGTCTCATTGCAGGTTTCTCCAGAGAAGCCATCAGGGCAGATACAGATGAATGGAGCTCCTGTCCCGGTCACACAGGTTCCACCATTACTGCATACATTCACCTTGCAGTAATCACCTGAGGAGAGGAGGTGACAAGGTGACTACCACAGTAGACACACTTTTTTCTCATTCAGTGAAATCATCTATATTGTTTCAGTCAATGCCTCGTCTTAGAGCACATGTTTTAGGTTACGTTCTAAAAGGACATTCAGGAATGTATCAGCTGAGCTTTCACGTAAACTTTTTTGATTGATTTTTGACTATTGTTTTGGCTGCTTTCATTCAAATGTGTAGTGTCAGAAACAAAATACACAAAAGACAGATTCTGTAAAAGAAGAGCAAATTGTAGAACTGGTTGTAGATCCGGTTTGATCCAGCTGTGTTGTGTACTTTTGTTTCCCATTCATAAACAGCCAACTGCCAGGCATTTCCTGTCTAATCAAATCTGATATTTCCAGGCCCATATTTAAGGAAAGAAAGACAGCGATCAGACTCTGTTGCAGTAGTGACTGTTGGTAGGCGTTCTTGTGCAGTTTTTAGCATTGAAACCAGTTTATGTTATCAATTAAAAAAAAGAGTACAAGATGTTCTGAGACAGTATCAGTTAAAATGTGTTTTCTCCCACTATTAGGTTGTTCACTCCACACTTTGTTGTGCTGCTGACAGAAGAGTAAACAGCCTACTGCAGGTTGGATGTGCTGTTTCGAACAGCTGAGTAAGCCATCACTACACTGTAAACACAACACAAACACTCGATGCTTCCACCAGCAGCACAGCCGCTTGGCCTGAACCTGACAATCTGGCAGCTCTCTGGGCATGAGGGAAATCATGTCATCTCTCAGTGGGTGGGGGAGAAAAAGGAATGAAGAGGCGTGTAGTGTTTTTCAAAAGCATGAAGATTGAATGAGCTATGATTTACAGTCAGAGAGGGTTTTATTCCAAAAGAGGATTTCTGCTCTAGGGAAACTATGAAAACAATGCATACAAATCCTACATGTCAAAAAATGGAAGTGGCCTACAGTACTTGAACGAGGTAACCTGGTTCCTGACAAATTAATGTATCATCTAGTTTATACAATATATCTAACCAGCAATTGCATTTTTCTCAGCACATAGCATTTTGAGTGCACTTTTCAATTATACCCTGTTTTGACACTTGTGCAGGAAGTAAATAATTGGGAGTCTTTAAAACACTCGTGAAGACAGGGAGGACATTTCCAAGTTAAAACTCATCATTTGGATAATTGTTCAGGGAAATTGAGGTTGGACTCCAAGTGTGAAATTGATGGTTATGGTACCACAGTGTCTGTCATACAGGCTAAAAAGGATCTCTGACCCTGTTTTTTTTAGTGTTTCAGTGGGGTACCTCCTCCTACCTCAAACAAAGCCGAGTCATGGGAGTAGATAAATATTTTTTTTAGACATCTATAGTAAACGAAAGTGGTGTTTTAGTCCTGCTGAGGGTATAATTCAGAGGCCACGGACGAAAAAAGGCATTTTGAAAAGACTTTCAACTTCCTGTGTATCACTGCATCCTCTCCATCCATCCTAAGCCCACACTGCACACACATCTCTATAGTTTTCTTGCAGTTTACTCAGTGCGAACTCTGGCAAACACATCAGCATTGTGGAAAAACTAGAGTTAGCAATCAAGGAGGTGAAGGGAGAAGGAGAATGAAAGATCCACTTTTCAAGCATCCTGTTTGGCTGTTTATCTACTGAAATGCACTTCCCACAGATGCACAGTCTTATCAATGCTGTATCCAGTATCATGGCCTTCAAATGCTTTCATATCTCATGGGACTGTAAGGCAACAGGCTGGGCTGGCACTGCCAACACATCCCGATCCAAAAGCTGGCGCTTGTTTATCTTTGGGAAGGAACACAGCCTCCCTTCCTTCATTGGCAGACAGCTCTTTTCAGGAAATCCTCAGAGTAGAGAAATGACAATGCTGAATAAATGACCGTCCAAGAATAATTTAATGGAACAATCTAATTGATTAACATGAGATAAAATTACAAGATAAGGGAGACAACTGACTTCATTTAGCTGTCTCTGGGAAAATTGCTTGTGGCCTGCCCTGTCTGAAGGGTAATTTAACGGGAAGTTTGTCTGGATTCATGGAGGAAATGAAATTTTGTGATGTATTAGTCAAGTTGGTCAGCCAAGAGACAGTGGTCAAACCACCACAGTGGCTTAAAATTCCCCAAAGTGATGCCACTGTCTGTAAAAATCACATCTGTATAGAATTACACAGGAATAAAGAAAATAGTTTTCTTCCTTATTCACTATACTATACATAGTATATTTAAAATATAATGGGATTGGAATAACTTTGCACATTTAAAACAAAAGAAGACTTTGAATCAAGAGAAAATATGCAGCATCGTGTCATGTGGTTTCCAACCCACATCAACTGTAAGCTCCACTGCTTTTTCAGAGGAAATAATTTTCCCATTATCTTCATAACTACAGTTTCAGACGAGTATGAGTTTATATTACAATTCAAATATGTGGGTGTGGTTTCAGTTTAGTCAGGGTGGGGAAATTACAGCTAAAGATTAGGCTCATTTTCAACTTCCACAAATCAAACGGCCACAGCATTCAGAAACAAAAGTGTTGCTGTGGATTTTTTTCAAATGCTGTTAGAGGCACAAACAAAACATCTATTCTTCTCCATCATGTTTTGGAGGTAACAGAAATGCCTTTTGCGTTTTTTGTAAATTGGCAGCAAAAAAACACAGCAGCAACCAAGATAAGAAAAAAGTAACCCAACCAATCTGTAATCCAAAAATACATGTATGCCACCGCTGTTAGTTCAGAGGTCTCAATGACCTCTATAATAACCCTATTCGGGGTGCTGAAGTAATGACTCCTAAATGCCTTTCACAACAACCAAAATGAAAACAAGCCTGAGCATGTTAACATTGTCTTGATATTTCAGTTAATGTGGGTGTGGATCTGTAAACACAAGACGAATCCCAGAAACACTATATCAGTTGTTTTCATTATGTAAACACACAGATATTACCTCTTTAAAAGTGCAAACACGACTATGAGTCACCTGAGGTTGAAGCCACAAACATCTATTTTGCAACATTCAACAATGCATTACAAAACATGCTCAATACATTTGTCAAAATTACACCAGTGCTAAAAGTACTCAACATGGTGCCCAACTTTGTCCTCACCACAGTGACAGATTAGGAAGGTATGCAGAGTTTTGTTTGGCAGGACAAGCCATTTCCACAGGGCATTGTGCTTTTCTCACTCCTTATGAGTCACGGTATGTGCCTTTCCCATGATGCCTCAGCCCAAGAATGAGTTTGGAATACCAGACCATAAACACAGAGCAGTACGTACCAGAATCACATAATAAGACCCTCTAACAAGAAGGTCTATGTGTTTGTGCAAAAGCTTCAGCCTCAGATATGAGGACACAGCTCTGCTAGGGTATCATGTCAGTGTGTGTGGTAATATTTTTAATTCAAATATATCCTAAAATAAAGTAAGTTATCATACTATCATCATCTATCTATGATACATTAGCACATTTATCTTATTAGTAGGGGTGGGAATCTCTAGGCACCTCACGATTCAATTTGATTACGATTCAAGGGATGCGATGCGATGATACAACGATTTTTATACAGGATTTTTTTTTTTCTCACTGTGTGACTACTTGGTACTTACAAAGCAAAGGATTTGTATTCAGTTTTAGTCTCGTTGTAGAGTGTCGGGATCACTGTGTCAGTGAAATACCATCTAGATGGGACGTTGTATCTCGGCGCCAAAGTGCGCAACATAGCGTGAAAGCCCTGGTTCTCGGCGATTGAATACAGACGCAAGTCCTTGGCAATAAAAGTTGCAATAGAGTTTGCAATTTGCTTTGCCTTTCCGAGTTGGATAGAAAATTTGATATCGCTTGCGCGATGGTCCGCTGATTGGAAACTACATTGTCATGTTTCCAAAATATTTCAGTTCAGTTCGACACAACTTGCATGTTGTGTGGCTCCTGTCCAGGTCCTTTTTCCCTTCAACTTCATAGAAGCCAAAATGCTTCCACACACTTTCTTTGAAAGCAGAGGGTGCGCTCAGCTCAGCCATCTCACGTTTTTGGTATGTGCACACCATTGACTGTCCAGGCACTGCACTTCTAAGTTCCGCCTCTTGCGTTATGTAAACATTACATTGTCAGTTAACATTTAGAAAATCGATTTTTGACATTTGTGAATCGATTCAGAATCATCCACGTCGGCATCGCAATGCATCTAAAAATCAATTATTTCTCTCACCCCTAGTTATCAGTATCAGTTATTACAATTTAATGAGTACTTGATGTGCCAACAGCTTTGTCAATAAAGCAAGCTTGTACTATAGTCCCTTGCATCTTTTGCTGAAGAAAGCTTCAAAATATTACCAAAATCACAATATGCCCAGGTGCAATATCCATATTGCAGAAGTGTGAAAATTGACAAAGCAACTTTAGGATGAAGAAGTAATGTAGTAGTGCTGCAGACATGTCCATTTTTTGAGTGAAGAAGATAATGGTGATGCAAAAATTATCATCCCTACTAATCGTAAATTTTATCGCAATCACAATATCTGTAAAAACAATCGCAATATGATTTTTTCTCTCCTGGCTGGGAAAACGTTCACAAAACTGCTCGATCATTGAAGCAAATGGTATTTTGCTGCAGGTGGCTGGGTTTGTCATGAATGACCCTGACAAGTCTTGTGTTTACCTCTTTGAAACAAATGAGTAGCAGCACAACACATGGTACATGTTTACTGTAGGAGCTTCAGAGAAAAAGGCGTCACTACAAGATGTTTGGCGGCTTCTGAGAGGATCAACCAGCGATCTGAGCCAACACACTTGCCCTCTGGCCATATTAGAGCCCAGCAGAATAGAGGGAATGGAAATCTAACCCTTATACAAGGCTAAGCAGATGTCACAACAACAGTGAAACACTTCAGGACTGGATTCGTGAGACCTGCCCTCCAAAGTCATTGAAGAACTCTGCGCCATGACTGAGGATAAAGAAAGGATTTGAGGACATCGGGGGGTGGGGGGGTTGTACTCTGAGGACACTCACTGCAGCTCATATTAGAGAAACAGCGACTGGTTACAGAGATCAAATAGTACTTTCGATAATATTGACATAAGTGAGCCAGCATCCTTAATCAGTTTGATGCAAACTACATCATTTCTGGGCACAGACTCGGTTTAGAGAGGTCTCACTAACAGGGCATGCTATTTTCTGCTTCAGGAAAATACACACAGTGCACAGCAAAAGGCAAGAATCTTCTTCCTCTGAATTATTCTTGAGTTATCAAAGATGACATGGAATAAATCAGAAGTATATAAAAATTAATACAGTTGGACAGTTTAAGAAGGCTTTGAGGGAATTAGCTTGTGTGTGGTTACGTCACTGCTCATATCTGATGTGTCCCAAGGCCTCAAAACAGTAACTGCTCTGCCCTCTGCTCTGTCACGCACACACTTGCACACTGGTGCATATAGGCTGGCAGGCGAGGGTGGGAACTCAGTGTTCCAGAAAGTCAAGGAGACATACACACATACAGACACACACTTCCAGCACTAGTTAAAACTATTAAGGATGTGCTGAAGCATAATAAGAAGGCTTGAGACCTGTGGACTGCTGCTCATCCAGTCTGATGTCCCGCCACTGCTGTGTGCTATAAAGGCAAAAAGGAGAAGGGAACCTTCACATTGGACATGTGTAACAAGAAATGGATTTATCAAGGCCGTGTCCTTAAATAACCTGCGTCTTGTCAACATTAAGATCAGCAGGACTCCAGCTGCAGGTGAGCTTTCTGTAATCTGCACGTGCTACTCCAGAGCAACACAGCCATCTGCTGCTGCACAAAAAAAAAAAAAACAGGGGCCAGCCACTAAAAATACACACACACGTCACGCAGCATCAACTAAACAACAAGCCTTTTCTCTGAAGTACTGTATCTGAAACAGAGCCTGGAATAGTAACACAACAGCAGCAGCAGCAGTCAAAAGTGAATGGAGCTGTACCTATAAATCAACAATAAAACAAAGTTAGCAATTTTCTCTGGTCAGAGTCTTCCTCTTGGATTCCTAGTACCGCTGATTTTGTCCTTGGCTCACTGTGCGGCTCACGTGACGGTCTGTAAAATATTTATCATGGCAGATTGGAAAGTGGAGCGACAGACACTAATAAAGTGGCCCAAATTAGAAGATACTCCATATTGCAATGAAACATTGATAAGGAAGCCATTCAAAATTCAAACTGGAAGAAAAAGAGCCTGTCTTGTCCTGAGGAACTAATAAAGTCATCAGAGCCGAAGAGGACAGCGGCCTGAAGGGAAGACCCAACACAGGCAGATGGTAATGACAAAAACACACACATTCATATTTCTCTCACACACATTCACAAACTTATTGACACTCCGGAAACTCGGTGTAATAGCACTCACTGACAAAAAAAGGCTGCAACAACCTATTACTGTAATTTTCTAATAACGTGCAAATTGTTTTTCTTGATTGTTTTTTCTGTTTAATGAATTACAAAATAAAATGATCTCATTGATGTGTCTAACCAACTGTTCAAAACTAAAAGATATTCAGTTTTCTATCACACATGAAAAAGAAAAGCATCAAATCCTCACATTGTTATATTTTCAGGCTATATTTTGAGATCTTCTCGAAACAAAATATTAAAATATTTTTAATTAAATACCTCAATATTGATATCAATATTGTGACAATATTGTTGGGATGACTATTGAATATTTCACAAAGTAACACAATGAAAATCTTGATAAATGATCATCAGTAATGTGGATATGATGACCAAGTAGGTACTAAGGCTATTAAGTATTAGAACAAGCTGGAAAGTCTGTTAAATTCAGAAAACAGCGCAGTATCATGACACATGATATCTCAAATCTGAAATGACATATTGTCTCATATCACAATAATGACATAAAACTGTTATATTGACAAGCCCAAGTACACCAGTACTTAGGAAAACCTTGCAGGAAATGCCAAAAGGCAAAGGCAAGAATAATTTAAATCAAATAAGATTTTGTTTCATGACCCCAAATAAAAGTACAAAACTAATTGTCAATTTAACTGTGAATATGAAACATCCATCACATCAGCAGGAAATTAAAATGCCTGGTTAAGTAAGTCCAATAACCGCCTCATGTTAAAACCCTATCATATACCCACAAGTACATTTGCACAAATTTCACCTGAACAGTCTTCATATGCACCTGCCTGCTTCCTCAAATTATACACATACATACACTCCTGCCAAGCCATTGGCCCAGCGTCCCACTATATTTAGCCCTGGTTCACTCAGTTGCCCTTAGTGGTCTTGTTGTGAGAAAAGACTGCCCTCAGCCCTGACACAGAACGCCGTTTTCCACTTCTCTTCACTCAGCTCTTGGCAGATAGGACAAGTGAGCTACAACCTGCTGAATTGAGCCCAATCAGGTAAAACACAGGGGGAAAACACTCCCCTCAGCTCTTATCCTGCCCTGTTAACAGTCCACATGACACAGCAGAAACAAGTCCCATCCCCCCAGATCCCTGACAGCATGGAAAGCCCTGCTGTGGGTGGAAGTTCACTGGCATGTCTGTGTTGGAGGCTGCATCCGGAAAAGTGACTCAATGTTGTGGTCAGTGCAACCACACCTATTCTCCACGGCTGCCCCGTCCCTGAGCATCAAGGAACAAACATGTTGGGATGTGTGCTTCATTTCAAGCTGCATGCTTTTTCAACTTCTATTCAAACAAAATGTATCAAACAATTATGGAAGTGAAGCACCAAGGAAAATCTAGCAGCCTGTCCGTCATGCAGGTCTATGTGAGGACATTACAGGAGAAGGAATGGAAATACAGTCCAAATCCAATTTGATAGTCATCAATTTTGGCCACCCTGTATCTGTTAAAAAAAATGTGTTTCTGTTACCCGGTTGAAGTGAAGTACATCTTAGTCTCTGAATTCAACAACTCTCCTTGTCCAGTAATGAAGCCACATGCTTGTATCTGCTGCATGCAGTGTGTTTGTCAACATAGCTGACCAACACAAGCACATGATTCAAAATGTAATGATGGGGCATTTAAAATGCAACTTTTATGGCTTTGTCAGCTACAGGAGGTTAAACGGGGGTATGTTGCTGAAGATATCTGTTTAAATCATAGAAAAATGTTTTATAAGAAGATTCAATGCAGCTCCCGGGATACATATGATTATTTTGAGCCCATGTCAGGACCGCTATAATCAAATATCTTACATAATATGATTTACTATTTGCTTTAGTTTTAAATCCATCATCTGAAACAAAGCTTCCCTGCAGATTTTTGCATAAATCAATGAAGAATGGAAAATATACCTGACCTATAGTGAGCACAAATGCCTGAAGGAGGAAATGTCAATGCAGTCTGTTTTGCAACTTAAAAAAGTCAAAAGTCCACGTCTCCCGTGTCTAGTAATACACTTTTACAGACACTTTTAAGTAACCCAAGTCCTAAATTCTGCTCTTTGTCAACGTGCAAAATAGGCCTAAATGGAACAGGAACATTTGGAAAAAACATCACCACACCAAGGAAAACATCCTTGTGTGACATGTGATGCCTTCTCCCCGTTGTGTGAGCAGAAAATGAAGGCAGGAGAATCAGGCCATTTTATCCTTTGTCCATGGGCCTAATTGTGTTTGATGCATGGAAATGCAAACAAAGCCCATCGCCAATGGCATGAGCATAACACCGGGCAAGTATAATAGCCAGTCTGTAGGTTATGTGTCACGCTCCTTAAAAGGGGCACTCTGCACAAAAAAACCCTCAGGGTATTATTTCTGTAACCACACACTTTGTCATGAGCGCCGAGCCTCTAAATCACGAAAAACAAGCCGATAAAATCGTTTCCAACTGATCATTTTTGAATTCTTAAATTGTGGAACCTCTTTGAATACACAGCTGTCCAATCTTGCAGTTTCAGAGCCGCCAAACACTGTCTCACTTCTCACATTCCCCCACGTCCTGTCAACTTCATTCAAGGACCGCTTGAACTTGCCAACCTACAAATGCCCACTGCTCCGTTACTTCGGTGATGAATTGACAGTGCCACTTAAGCGTGGCTGAGATTAAATCGTCACATACCAAACACACTAGGAGCGAAAATGAGCTGTCGTACTGAACAACTAACTACTCATATTTCCACTGAGTACATTCGAAGAAGAAGATAAAGTCGCGGATAGAAAGCAACTTTAACTGTAAGCCTGATTCAGCAACGGTCCGGGGACGCTAACCGCGGCGGTTTGAACTGTAAACAAACACAAAGAGGCAACTTACCGTTTACCCCCAGCACGAGACAAGCTGAGAAAAGTTGCAGCAAAATGAAAAAACTTGTTTGCTTCTTCATAGCTGCCGTTTGTGTGTGTTATTGTTGAGCTGTTGTTCGTTAGTTAAAGGGACCGTTGGCAGGACAGCGACCCTCTCGCGCGCTGGACGTTGCTGCTGCTGTGGCTCGTGCCTGTTGTGCGGCTCTTAACTCCCAGGCAGCAGGCGTAGTGCAGGAGCACGTGCGCCTCAGCTCTCAGCCAATCGCAGCCTGGTTTATAATTGTAGCCCCGCCTCCTCATTCCCGCTGTAGATGGTGAACAAAGAAGAAATGTAATTACCCTGGAAACGAAAGGAGCTTTTATGGCTAATGTGCTGCACTGAGTTGAAAGTCTTGGGTAAGATATTTAATATAAGAGCCATCAGAGGAAAATAATTGGTCCTCTGTTTTGGAAACTGTAGTCACAAAAACCTCTGACCTAATTAATTGTTTCTATTGGGTTACTTCAGGCAAAGGTCTGGAAAAGCCAGAGTGGTGTGAATTTACTGCGCCACTGTATTTGAGTATAGATATGAAATAGTTCCTGTCATTTTGCGCTTCTATATTTCAGAAGAAAATACCAGATAGTACTTTTTAGTCACTACCTCTCTATCTATCTGCCATCTTGGCAAGATGGCGCTGTAAAGGGGAGGGTGAGGTACAGAGAGCTTTGCAGCGTTTTCTTTAGTCATATAGTGTCTTTTGTAAGTTATTGGGTTTTTTTAAAAAGTGTTTGGTAACATTACTTTTAAAAGTAACATTACTGACATTCAAAAATAACTTGTTGCGTTACTGCATTATCTACTGAGAAACACATCAGAGTGCTCTAAAAATATTTAAAACTTGTGGTAAAACCCCTTTGCGACTCTTGCATACATGTGGGTTATATTGTCCAGACGGCATGTAGCTTACTGTACAAACTGTACCTTTGAATGTATTGACTCCACTGTCATTTTGTAGCCTTCTTTAAGGCCCACAATCTGTAACTCTGCAGCCTAATAAAAGCAATTATAGATACAATTTAACGTTTACAGCTCTTTATTTTGCAAACAAACTGGCAGCCAACTGGCCAGAGGCATACAGTATTAACAGCTGTTTCAATGAAAACAATACAACACAGGCTCTTATATGATGTTTAAAAACGCAACTAAGAACCTGCAAACTATGAGCGCTTACATAGAAACAATAAAAACACACATACCATGAAAGTGCATGGGCTTGTTTAGACAAAACACATACCTACATACAAATGATAAAAGTGCATACATGCCTTTTAGTGTTGCAACTGCAAGTTTTAGGGCCATATTGAAAAAACCTTTTTAAAAGTTCCGTTTAAGTCAAGTTAATGGTGCAGAATGTAGTTTTGGGGAAAAAATTGTAACCAGAATAGAAATATCACAATTTACTGATTTGTTTATGTCTAAGCAAATGTTTTTACTTAGCAGGCTATATACAAGTGGACAGAATTGACATAAAATTCATTGCTATCAATTATTAAAGCTGTTTCGATTATTGTTTAAGTCACAATACATTTCTTATAACAGTCATCTTTTAGCATTAAGCACTTGTTACAATACATTTGATACTTTAAGTAGATCTTGTATTTTCCTGATTTTAGCTTTCTTATTGATACCTTTACTTCCATTTTCAATCAAAGACTTTGACTGTATAGTGTGGTATTGATACTTTTACCAAAAGCAACATTAGGTAGAAATTGGCATTTTATGTGATTTGTCGCCCCCTACAGTTTCTGAATGCAACACCACTGTCATAGACAAGTCCATGTCTGTTACAAATTGTGAGACGTAATGTGGGTGCTAACTAAAAACAAAACTCATTACGTTATAACTATGTTATGTGTTGAAAACTTGAAGTAAACATGTATGTACTGCTGTGATCTGGCCCTCTCACTGAAGTTACAAAGTGCAGAAATAGGTGGTAAGGGGGCGAAGTGGCAGAGACAGAGACACCATTCACCCTATTACAAGACTCTATACCCTCAACATGATTCTGAAGCTGTTATCTTATAGTAAAAAGTCACATTATGCTGCATCAAAGGATCTGCATACTTCCTTCACCAATGGAGAAAAGACATGGAATTAAGTAATCAATATACTTAGGACTCAAGTACATTAACTCAAGTATTGTGCTCTACAATCATTTCACTTTACATTCACTAACATGTGGAGGGAAATGCTGTACTTTTCCACTGCATTTATATGAGAGCTGTAGTTACTTTACAAGTTAAGATTTCATTCATAAAATATATGATTGACTCATGTTATGAGCCTCGCTCAGTCAAGAGCACAACAAAGAAGGGAGGTCCACACAGTAACCACTTAAGTTAATCAAATCATTTATTAAAGATAACCCAACAGAAGCAAACTAAAGGTTAACTAAACATAATCACACCCCAAACAATACCAAAAGGGAGTGCCTGAACAGGCATCAGCCTTCCAGGAGGGAGAGAGGGCAGCATCTTGGAATCACCTGGTTCATTAAGGATCTCAACAGGTGACACCAATCCTTCAACAAGGTGGGTGGGGCCACACTATAAGGGAGAACCTGAAAAGAGGAGCACAGGCAAGAAAGGTACAACAAAGATACTGGGCTAAGGCCGTCACACTCATGAAATATTACCATTTGCACTATGTAACATTCGGTGGAGGACTTACTTGCTTGTAATGGGGTATTTTTTACAATGTGGTATTGTGGTAAGGACACATCCTCCATCCCTACATGAAAGATATTTCTTGCTCAAGTTAAAATCTTCGCAAGCAATATATTATACTGTATTCATTGTAAAGTAGTGTTTCACCTGGATCACTTTATATGGAATGCATGTTCTCTTTAAAGGCCACAAGTAGTGTTTTGACATTTGAATTTGAAATGTAAACTTAGGACAGCCCTGTATAGGGTCCTGTGTCAAAAACTATTTTTTTAAGTCTTTAGTAAGTTTATATTTTGCTCATATAAAAGTTATTCCATTTGTTTAAACAAAATAACTAACTAAATGAAAATGTATTCACATAGTCTGGACTTTCTCTGGCTCCCACAGGTAAATCTAGCTAAATAGTTAGATTATGGCTCACAGTTGTACATGTAGTCCACATAGTGAAATCTGTGCCAAAGGAATGTGGGTTTATTAACACCTAACACAACCCTAGCTTTTTTGTTCTACATTTATTCTTTATTCTTCTCTTGTATGTGTTTACTCTGTTTAATCGACAATGCATCTTTAATCCATAATGTCATTTATTCATTAAGTCTGTATGCTAAACGTCTTAATTGCCCTTTCTCTAATAGTTCTGGGAAAATTCCTGTGATGGCACCCTGCATAAATTCCTCCTCTAAAATGCAGATTAAGGCCAGTGTTTTATTGTGGAAAAGCCAGAAGGTTCATCTGTGGGAGTTTCTTAAGTCGAGATCCAGCAGTGGGTCAGGGTTGATTTTTGTGCTTCAGAAGTGGTGGGCGGAAGGTGAAGAGTTGCTTTTAAAGGGGGAGACTTTTAGAGTGATGTTAAACAGAGTACATGTTTCAGCTCATTCCTCATTGATGGATGAGTTAGCTGTACACGTTCATCTTGCTCCAGATTAAGGAGACAAAAAGCAGACTAAATATAACGACAGTCACATGATTGTCAGTTTTAGAAGATGAGATACCTGCTTAATGGCCTTGGAAGTATTTTTCCTAGCTCTCTTCTTTAAATAATTTTTCATGTAGCAACAATATTCTTAGATGAACTCTACACATGTTTGATTGGCAGGGTAAAATGTACCCTTCTGTAGCCTAGTAACAAGCCGAAGTGATTTGAAATGCAGCATAAAGTGATCTCACGCTTGGAGACCAGCTCAAATACAGAAAAGAAAGGCTGCTGTGCTTTGAGGGTCTGTTCTCATCGCATCTCCATGCTTCGTTTATCGCTCTGTTCTCATGAACAAATCCAGATCAAATGTAGCTGAAAATGACGATGTGTGAAACCTACAGCCCTCTCCCTCACATGCTGGACATAAAAAAAGGAAAAAAAAAAATCCTTCCCCAGTTGACCTTAACACATCAAAGCTCAAGCTATATAGAGCGCTACCTAGCTCCTCTTATATTCCCACTCATTAGTTTGATGAGCAATAGGTCAAACAGAGGGTGAATAAACTGTGATATGGGATGAACTCGACTCCTACCTCAACTCCTACTTCAGGGGATGAGGGATAGAAAAGTCAAAGCATATTTCTCTTTGGAACATCGAATAGAGCAGGGAACATTTACATTCCATGTGAATCTAAATGCAGAAGGTTATCTGAGGTGTTTTCTGATGAGGTAAATCAAGGACATGCTGGGAATCAAGCCAACTTTACATATTAAAGTGTGTTTACAGGTTTAAAAAGCAACTAATTAACAAATGACTCAATTCAGTGGCCAAGGGAAACAGATAAATGATCAGAAAAAAACAAAACAAAAACAAGACTAGTGAACTGTTGAAAGGGGTTGAAAACTTTCAACCTGATACAAGTCTGCTGGTGAAACATGCAGGGACAGAGTAAAACTCACTTCTTGTGCTGCCATCTAAGGTCTCTGATAAATGTGTCAAAATCGCTTATGCAGAACACTGTGAAAGAACGAATGTGTTGAAGGGATTCTTTTCATGTCAGATCAGTCTGTAAAATCTGTTTTCCCTCGGTGGTGTGACTTGGGCATATAAGGTTTTTAACCTGGGACGCACATTATGGATCTTTTTCAGCCGATGCCAATAAGATAACCGATAATTTAGCATCTTTCGATTTCAAAAAGGAGATCATTACCTGTAATTTATGCACGCATTTGAAGGGTAAGAAAGGCTAAGGTGAAGAGATCATGGATGGATCAATTGACTTCCCATTGCTCTAGAAAGATTACTTGTGGGTTCATTGTGTTTTTTGGCAGATTTTCTAACCAATTTAAAGTTGCATACCGCCACCTCTTGTGGAGTGTGTAGATGCTGTGTTTGAAGAGAATGAATGCAGCCTGGCTTCATTTTATTGGCTCTATATGTGGGCTACAATTTCACAGAAAATGAAACATAGCGGATAGTATAATTTTCCCAATAACAATGGCCCAATATATATTGTGCATCATTTGATTTTTAAGGTGCAGAACTGCAGCATCGCAGCATCGCCAGTTTGAGTCCAGCTGGGGACATCTGCTGCATGTCACTCTCTCTCGCCAAAGTTGGACAGTCAGCAAGGCAAAGAAAGCGACTCCCCCCAGATTCACTGTGTGGCTTTTAAACTGGATTATTTTGGTAAATTGCAAATCTTTATGTATACCACTAACGCACAATATGAACTAAATGGTGAGAGGTAATAATGACTAAATAATCCATGTGAAATGCCGAGAGAGATGATAGAAACAGGGGCTCAATAGGGTTCCACAGCTCATCTTTCCCTCAGGGTCTCCACAGCAGGTTAATCTTTTCCTGCTCTCCCCCATCATTTCCTGTCATGTCTCCACTGTCAGTTATCCAATAAAAAATTTGATTTTTTTATGAACCAAATCAAACATACCACAGCAGATGTAATATGCAGCGTTTTCCTTCAAGCTCTGTGCTCTCCAGTTTGAATTAATACCAAAGCTCCTCATGCAAACTATGTACTGTTGCACGCAGTATGCACACAGCTGGGACATTCAACTTTCATCATAACATTTCACCATGAACTTTGACCCTCTCATTCATACATCTGTCACAGTCCTTATCACGTATTTAAAGTTATGAAGAAAAAAAGAAGGCATTGACCTGTCATCTATCTGTACTCTAGGCTCAGTCAGAGGACATCCTGATATTTTTGGCAAACTACATTCAACAAATGATGTACTGGAACATAAAAATATTTTTCTGGCATACTAATAATTATGGGTATTGGAATTCAGCCCATATCTCTGTGTATGACTATGTATTTGTATAGTCTAGACCTCCAAACACTCATCCTGGCAGACTTGAGAGCATCATGAAAATGTTTAGTTAGTTCAACAGCAGGTAACAGCCACCATAAGCCTCTACCTAATAATGTATTGAGAAATGTGAAAAGACAGTAAAATGCATGGACAAGACAGATGTTCCTATCCTGAAGTGGCTGCGCTTTCCTCCTTATGATAATAATGCTTCCATCATGTTGAAGTGTGCTTTAGCAAAGAATATTTAAACCCTCTTGGTTTCTTTTTTTTCCCCTCAGAAAAAGACTGTGAGCAAAATCCCCAAACTGGAAAACTCAACAGGCAAAAAGAGAAGGCTGCTTTATCCGTACAGTCATGAAACCATAAGTACAGATGAGACAATCGTGCACTGTGAGCTGGATAACGTGTAGCAGCCATCAAATGTGGTGAGACGGCATCCTCTGATGTTCTTCTCCTATCACACAAAGCTTCCTCTCATGACTGACCTCACTAAGTCTGAGCAAGAGGATGAGGTTCATGATGGTTAGATGGAATTTAAATGTGACAGAAGCCTGTTTGATCCTAATCCTCAATGTGGAGCGCCGCATAATCCTGTAAACTCAAACCTTGTGAAAATGTGGTATAGTTAGAGGGGAATGCCACTCAAGAAATGTGTCATAGAATTCATAAATCTGTACCTGGTGAGTATCAGGATGTTTCACTTCTGTCTTCCAAACATAAAGTCCCTTTCACTTCTGTTTTTTTCATCTGGAAACACGAGTGAGGATTCATTCTTGTGAAAAGCATCATAGATAAAGAAGTGAAAACGATTTCAGTAATGACTGTAAATTCCTGTGGCTCTGTTTCATTGGAAGAAAAAAAGAGCTAAAGTTCAACTGAAACCTCATTTGGTGATCATAGTTCTGACAGATGTTTTTGCTCAAAAGGTTCATTAGAACTGTGCCAAACCAAATGGGTGCAACCACAAACTAACATGTAGACATGTAAGTTTATTTCGGGACCAAAGATATACAATAAAAAAATATATATGTATGTATATATGTATAATCAGAAATATGTCCAGTCTAGTTTCTACAGGGTTACATTATCATTTAATTGCAATCTACACAATGGATTTACACTATATTATATCTCCAATTGAAATAGGCGTTTCTGTGGCTTTATTTCGTAAAAGATATGTGGCTATATTTGTAAAATGGAATTAAATAAAAATAGAAACTCACTCACACTTCCCCGTGTCTGTCATTTACATTTTATTATCCACACCGTTGTTTAATTGTGTGTTCCTCACGTTCTTAATTATTATGTAAGTGGTTTGGTAATTGTGGGGTAGATTGTTATGAATGTGATGTTTCTGTTTATTGGCGGTCTGCAAAAATGTGTTTAAAAAATGTTCTCATGAATACAGTGTCAGCTATGTCATTATCAAATTATAATTATGATACAATAAAACTATAATCAACTTTAGAATGATACAACAACAATATTGGTAATAAATACGTTTAGGGCATGATTAGGTCACTAAAAATGAAAATTAAGTTAACACACTGTATATCCCATGAGTAGATGGCGCCCTCCAGTGGTTACAATACTGAGAAAAAGAGAGTGACTGACAACTAAACTTTTTTTCTTTAAACAAAAATGTGTTTACAGGAATGAAACCCACTGCACATGCAATAACACATTTTATAAAGGAAAGTAAAGGTGTTTTCTGGGGGCCTACTGCTATTTACCATTAAAAAAAACAATCCTGTCTATAAATAAAATTTAAAATTTTAATCTATTGTTCTTTTTTCTCATATATTTTTATATGCAGGTCTACAATAAGAATCGGGGACCCATAGCAAGTTTGTGCGAACATATTCACCTATAACAACAGCTGTTGGCTATAACAGCCAGATAGTGGCTATTATTGTGGGAGAGACCAATATTTTTTTTAATCTCAATAATATTTGCCTAAAATGGAATATTTACAATAGGCTGACGCATCTGCCCGATGAGGTCGCAGCATGTTAAAGTCATTTGGTCAGCTGTTAGATTCCCTGAAGTAGGAAGTAAGGTACACCGCTGTTTGTCATGCTGCCTTCCTGTGCTATCGGATATCCTGACTGGCAACGGAAGCTGACATAGGCTGTGACTCAAAGCAAGGGAAATAATTGAGTTCTGATACGTCGTTTTAAAAGAATAATTCAAGGGCTAAATTGATGTAAAGGGGAGGCTAAACGGTGTTATTTCTTTTTTCTATTACTGAACGTATTTACTGCGGGTGTTACCAGATATCGGAGCTTTGTCAGAGCACTTGAATGCACCCTGCTGGTCAGTCAGCTCCTCGGTTGTAAACAGTCGGTGTACAGAGACGGAGCGCTACTCCGGGTGGATCCGACCAGAACCCGGACAGACGCCGAACCACGCGATGGTAAGACCGGAAATGTTCTCCGTATACTTTTAAAATACATCGTGTACCTTTTCTTGTGTTTGTTGAAGTCTTCCGTTTCACCTTCACCACATTTAGAAACTGTTTTACCTGAGTGACAGAACAAAAGAGTCCAAGAACCTGAGACCAGGGACACTTGTCGTGACTCGTTTTTAAGCTAACCGGAGCACAGCTGGCTAACTCCAATCCTGTATCTGACTAGTTTTTGTTGTTCCGGTTTTGTCGTCCATGTATTTTAAGTGTATGACAATAGGATCAACTTTAAATAGTTTACTTAGTTTGTATGTTTCCCTTTGCCACTGAATCGAGTCATTAGTCAATAAGTTGCTTTTTAAACCTGTAAAAACACTTTAATATGTAAAGTTGGTGGAGTTACCCTTTAACTGTTTGTGTTTTCTCCAGCACTGATTGACCATCATCACACTTTGGGTTCAAAAAGGAGGGACCGCAACCACTGTAACTCCAAAGTCAGACAAGGTGAGTAAAAACTTGAAATTAATTGAGAGCCACTCTGTTAATTAATGATGTTTTTAAAAGTGTCAGAAGGATATGATCAGTATGAATTTTAGGTTACTGTCAGTATAAGCAATTTTGGATTAAAGAGTCAAATACTTTATATTTTTACCAAGAGACAATTTTCGTAGATTTTGAGCCAGATAATGTTGGCCTGCTGCACAGGGTGTGTTAGCAGGATCGGAGACTGTGACTCATTCCTCAGACCAACATGAGAAAGTTAACCTTCACACTGACGTCAGTCAGACTACAGACATTTTTTCAAAGGGTGCAGCTCTCTAATGTGGACAAGAATTCATGAATGCTTGTATACCGATTCATGAATTCATTAGATTTTAGACTGGTTGATAGAGCCCTAAAAGACTTCAGGAGATTTAATAAAACATGCTTTAAAAAAACAACAACAACCTTCTTTTGCCCATGTTGTCATGTACAGAACCAGCTGACTGTGAGATAGACTGACAGTCAGATATTAATAAAAAAGTAATGTTCAGTTTTACAGAGATTCTGTTTGGTTGAAATCTAAAGAAAAGCAGGAGTTGCAAAGATCAAATCCATCAGGGAAACTGATCATGAAACAGAATTGCACTGGTCCAAATAAATATTTAAAGATAATTCATCAATCTCAGCAATTTAGATAATTCTAACAGAGTCATGTAACTGGCTAATTCCTCTTTTCAAGCTCTTAATAAATCATGTAAGTGAAGTGTTATCTGTGCGTAGGTCCTCTCCTGTGTCCACAATGACCACCCTCGATAATGGTTACATGAACACCTTCGGCCCGGAGCTGCCTGCCATGTTTGATGGCATGAAGCTTGCAGCAGTGGCAACTATCCTCTATGTCATCGTCCGCTGTTTGAACCTGAAGAGTACCACAGAACCACCGGGGATCACCTACCAGGACACACCACTCAGCCGTTATCTCCTCAAATCCTGCCCATTGCTGACCAAAGAGTAAGTTTATCATTATCCGGTCCAAGTTTTAAAGACCAAGAACACTAAACGACTGAGATACAGACGTCACATCTTTTCAGCAGTACCTTACCCGATTTTGTCGTTAATGATATAATATTATAATATCTATATACTATGCTATATTACAACCACTGACAGAGGAGGGAGATACATGAATACTTCTTACTGTGAGGTTTGTGTACATGGCTTATCAAGACTGCTGTAAAAACAAGCACTGGAAAATCTGGCAGAATAATTTAGAAATATGGCATTGTAAATTGAACTTGAACTGGTTTCTCAAATGTACACTTAACAACTGTGGACTTGACAAGACATTAATGACCAAGACTTGACCTGGAGACTCTGACATGAGCTATTTTACTTTTTTGTGACCTTAGAGAGTGTTTTCACTCTGTTTTTTTAGCAGGAGTAGTTTTCCCACACAGTGAGGAGCACGAGGAGAAAAATAGGCAAAACAAAAGGATTTTGACAAAACAAACCTTCATATCAAATGACAAAACTACAATGTTTTTTTAGAAAGTTTTTTTTGTCACATACGTACTTCGGCCCAAGACCTGGAAGCAGACTTTGTGTAATCGACTTTTATCCCTTGAAGTTTCTGCTCTGAGCTTGCAGAGCATTTCTATTATCTCTGATGTTCTGTTTACAGTGGGAGTGTCCGCTTGCGTTTTTTTTATCTATGCAGGAATGTGTTTGATAAAGTTAATGCCAAAGCTGAAGTCTCTTTATACCAAACAAACCATGACATTGACTTGCTGCATCTTGTGAACCTGGGCCTTGATCATTTAAGGCAGTATGTCAGTGTACATTCCTGCTAAATCTTGTTGGCTTGAGAGCAAATCATTTTGAACACATTTACAGGTACTTGTGAATACTGTGTCTAGAGCTATATGATTTGGTGATTGAAAATGTCAGCCACGCATAAGACATCTCCTTTAGCTCAGAGACTAAATCCAATTCAGCTGGCCGCTCAGTTAAATTAATGATGGTGCCTTGTAGATTTGTCTGTCACCTCCTATAGTTAGAGTGGTATGTGTGCCTGTCTGTGGAGGGATAATCTTTACTAAGACTGTGCTGAAACATCTTCTAGGGTAGTGGTTACAGCTGTAATCTAATATGGATCTTCTCCTCAGATACATTCCTCCCCTGCTGTGGGGTAAGAGTGGCCATCTCCAGACGGCACTGTATGGCAAGATGGGACGTGTCAACACCCCAACGCCCTACGGGGTCCGCAAGTTTCTCTCAATGCCGGACGGGGCCACAGCAACCTTTGACCTCTTTGAAGCGCTTGGGGACCACAGCACAGGAGGTCAGATACTGTTACTGGTCTATCTGGTAAAGCTCCAAAGCTGCTGTCTTTGGATTTACTGCATGTTTAGGATTTAATCACACAACTACTGATCTTCTGTCTTACTTTTAAAAGCGTGTTTTCCTGATGAAGCTATCACTACTTGTTGTTTTGTAAAGATGTTTTTATTCACCGGTCTTTACTCTAGAGTTTTATGTGTCTGTATATATTGTGAGCCTTGAGTAACAATCAGCCCTTACTACAGTAAGCATGAGCGGGAAGACCGCTAATGAACTCCCTCGCG
The DNA here is from genome assembly GCA_903131615.1 of Diplodus sargus. Classification (NCBI taxonomy): domain Eukaryota; kingdom Metazoa; phylum Chordata; class Actinopteri; order Spariformes; family Sparidae; genus Diplodus; species Diplodus sargus. Next base: position 2,025,339 of record CAEMYA010000045.1, on the reverse strand, counting down.
CATAAATGCCATGCATTTCAGCAGCCAATTAAATCAACACACACACAGCATCAATTTTACGCCCACACATGACTCCACTTTGTATGTTTATGCATGTGCTCTCTCTTGTTTGTCCGTGTGTGTGCATGCCAGATGACATTACCATGGTAATCTGCCCTGGGATCGGTAACCATAGCGAGAAGAACTACATTCGGACCTTTGTGGATCACTCCCAGCGGCAGGGTTACCGCTGTGCTGTCCTCAACCACCTGGGAGCTCTGCCCAACATGGATCTCACCTCGCCGCGCATGTTCACCTACGGTAACGAGGGAATTATCACATGTAGTGGTTGACTAACGGGTGCGATTACAACATCTTACAGTCCAAGCCATAGAGGGGAAGTCCACTTTAGGACTTTTGTTTGTTCATTAAAGAGAACTAAAGTAAGGGGAAGCAGAGCAAAATTGCAAAAAATGGTTTCAGTCCTGTTGACAGTCAAAGTTGCAACATTGAATGGGGGAAGTATTCATTAGAAGGCTGTATCCCAGCATCTAAATAAAAACACAACTTTATGAAATGATCTAGCCATTTAATGAAACTTAGTTCAAAAAGTGTCTCTCTTTCATTCAGGGTGTACCTGGGAGTATGCGGCTATGGTGAGCTATGTCAAAGAAGCTTTTCCACAGACGGCACTGGTGGTTGTGGGCTTCAGTCTCGGGGGAAATATTGTCTGTAAGTTCCTGGGTGAGAACAGATCGAACCAGGACCGAGTGCTCTGCTGTATCAGCGTCTGTCAGGGTTACAATGCCCTCAGGTTAGTGGAATGTAAAGCAAACAAATGAACAGAATGGATATAATTAAAAATGCACAGATATTTGTATTGGAGCTTCAGTTCTACAGCGGCACTTTTGTCAAAACCTTTGAATATACATGACCTTTTACCATATAAATTGGTCACCTTGAAGCTGCAGGTGTTTTTCTTCCTGTGGTTTGTTCATGCATTTTTTATGTGTTTCTAGGGCCCAGGAAACATTCCTTCAGTGGGATCAGTGTCGGAGGCTTTACAACTTTGTGTTGGCAGACAACATGAAGAAACTCATCCTGTCACACAGGTAAAGAACAGCTTCTGCAGTTACAGATTTACAGTGACAGAAGTTTTAATCCATTCAAGTTTATTCCAGTGTCAGAGCAACAAGAAAAAGCCTGGATCGTGCTTCTTTTTCAAATGTATTGAGTTTTTCCTTTACGTTCGTTGTTGCAGTGGATTTGTGCACCAAGAAGGAAAACATCCATGACAGGAGGCAATATTTCTTTCACTGTCTGACAACAGCAATGATTTGGATGTGACTCTGACATTGTCAGACGGGTGTAACAAAGATTTAGATTCCTGCTCTGATTTGTCAATAAACCTTAACTGTTTTGATCAACAGGAGCAGTTTGCTTAGCCTGAACTCCAGCAACATTGGCGATGCAGACCTGGGAAGACTGTATGCAGCCACATCGCTGATGCAGATTGATGACAGCATCATGAGGTTTGGGTGCATTTTGATTTTGATCCAGTTACTCTGAAATCTACAGCTGTTCTCTCTTTCATTAATGTTGTCACACAATGTCCTCTGGCAGAAAATTTCACGGTTACAGCTCGTTGAAGGAGTATTATGAGCAGGAGAGCTGTGTGCATTACATCCACAATGTGAGTAACTTCTGTCTGAGTATATATGCACTTTTGGTACCATTATTACTACCTCTAATGCTCTCTCCTTCACTAATTTTACTACAATACTACATCTTTCAACCCTCAACAGATTTCTACAATTAGACCAACTTTTCTGTGATCAAAATTATCAGGACTACTTATGGTGCCAAGACTGATATTAACTTGCTAAAGCTACTGCTTCTACTATCACTACAAGACTACTGCTACAGATACGACATCCGGTCTCTTAACCAAAAAAAGTTGCAGGAATCGCTTGATGTTTTAGGAAAATTGCTTATTTGAATTCCTTTGAACAGTCGGTACCAATCTCATGTTTTTGTGCGAACCACGGAGCTAGAACCGGGAGACAAATAGCTTAGCTCATCTTTGTTTAGCTGAGCTTAGTTTAGTTTAGCATAAAGACTGAAAACTAGGGGTAAAGAGCTAGTCTGGCTCTGTTGCAAGCTAAAAAAATACTACACACCAAACAAATTTAACTTACAATTTGAGGTGTATTTATTGAAGCATATGATACAGTCCAGTAGCTTCATTTTCTTTACCATAAACCAGTAGGCAGAAGACAGTTTGTGGTTTTAGAGGAAGTTACGTGGTGTGACTATTTGTTATGGCAATCAGCAGTGTTTTCTGTGGGTTACATGGCAACCATACTACCTCTGTTATTCCCCTAAAACCACAGATTGTCATCATGATTGGTGAGGCTGTCTTCAATCTTGATGCAAAGTTAATAGCCTGCCAGCTCTAACCCACACTCTGACTCTGACTAACCTACTGCTATAAGATCTGTTAATATTACCACTATCACTACTAATGCTGCTTCTTTTCAGAAACTTTCATTCAGAAATAAACTGTTGTTTCACATGCAGGTCACTGTGCCTCTCCTCCTGGTAAACTCTGCAGACGATCCGCTGGTTCACCAGTCACTTCTGGCTTTTCCACGCACACTCGCAGGTTTGTGTTCGTAGACAAGAGTCATTCATCAGTGTATATTTCATTGGTCATCATGTAGTAGTAGTATTCATCAATTACCATAATATCAAATATCTCGGGTTTTAAGTACGCCATTTTTGATATAAGTGACTGCCGTGGAAATGGTTTGATATGGAATTCTACAAATATTATAGTCTGGCTTGTCCTCAAGGCTAAATTTGTAAGGCCCTATGCCTTAGTGGACAAATAAATAAATTAGGTCACGCATTAAAGCAGCATATGATAAAAATACTAATGTACATCCATCTCTTAAAACATAATCATTCACACCCAGTTACAGCCAGATGAAAGTATGATCTCTTATATAATCTCTTCCTCTGCACATCCACTTGTGCAACAAAGTGTGAAGGGTTAACTGAAACTGTTTTGCCGTAATGACTCATATGTTGTTTGTTTTGAATATTTTGCGTGTTTCCTAGTGAACAATGACTACAATAGGAAAACGTTGTCCTTACAGTGATACAGACTCAGACGAGTGTAGAGCAGACACATTGTCCTCCCTCCACTGGAGCTGGACACTGGAGCCGGAGTCTTAAGCGTTGATAAAGTCTTGTGGCAGCTATCTGCTCAACACGGCCCAGCAGAGACTGTCTTGTTGAATTTTTCAGGGCCATGTGATCCGACTAGGCTGTTGGATTATATATATAGAGCAGTGTGTGTGTGTGTGTGTGTGTGTGTGTGAGTTGTGAGTTGTGAGTGTTGCCTTAGCAGGTCACATGCGCTTGTGTCTGCCTGTGTAAATCAGTGTGTATAACATAGATTTTAACAAGTGAAATTCCAAACCTGTCCTGTATTTCAAGAGAAGATCAACGCATAGAATTTACTTTTTCAGTTGAAAGATTTTGAGGGGTTGGTGTGAATATTCAGTGGTCTGTGCAGGATGTGAGACACAGAGTTGGTTTTAGTTCCCCACCAGGTGACCTACAATACATAGTTGAAATGTGTCACCTACAAACACACACATTAATGGTGAGTGTGTTCATAGTTGCAAAGAAATATAAACAGGAGAAAGTGTGTACATGGTGTTGATGACAGAAAGTGAAAGAGGCTGGTGAATTTCTGAGCGGAAACCAACCATCTTGCCAGCTGACCTCACAGTCAGTCACTGAGCCATTTTAACGAGACTGCCAAAAAGCAGCAGAGCTTAATTATTTACCTTCACATTCATGAGTGCCTTTAATTACCAAATGGCTGCAGGTGCTCGACCAGAAAACCAAACAAGACAATGATTGTGCCAAATTGTGCTTTGCTAATCCCTGAATGTCCTTCCCCCTTAGTACAGAGTTCACATTATTGTGCAGGATGTAAATGTAGGGCAATGAAATCAGAAAGTCTTTCATGTAAGAAACCTCGCTTGTCGCTACTTATTGAAGCGCAATTCAATGTTGTGTTTTGATTATAACATTTGCACAAAGCACTGTGGTATATAAAAAACACTCAAGATGTTTAATCCATGAATAATTGCATCCTAACTTTTAGGCTCTCCCAGCCTTTACATCATTGCTTTGTTTCACAGGCTACACTTTGACATATTTTACCATTTACATTGACGGTATGAATATAAAACTGACACAGCTGCTTCCAAACAAACTCAGACAAGCAGAGTGTAGCACTGCAGCACACTAGCTGCACAGCACCAGACAGCAGCAGACAGACAAAGTGAACAAGTAGCTGGTGGAGAAAGACCCAGATGTTTTTTGCCAGTAGTTGATGGAGACCAACGAGACATACAAAGAGTAGATATTTGATTAATGTTTTTCAAATTGCATGGAATTTTAAATGGATTCCCGTGTTGTCTGCTGGTTGTGTTAATACGTGGTTGTTATGATAAGCCAATAATATAGAGTGTCAAGGTTGTGTGTCTCTGTGTGTTTTGGAGTATTTATAATATAAATCATGGAAAAGGGACCACTTTTAAATGACAGATAACCTTACCAGACTTAAAAGTTGCGCTCAGAGCTTCTAAAGTGTCTATAATTTTTCAGATAATTGTTTCATTCTCTGGCCTAAAATCTAACTCTTATTTGGTTCACTCTCATTTATCTTGTGGCCGTTGTTTCAGCCACAGCAGGCAGCTGTTTTCTTTGCAAAAAGCAACTTTGTTAGCAGCTAGCTGGTGAACATAATGGAGGACTTGGTAGCTAAAGTGGCAGATTTGAGCCAGGGGTTGTGGACACTAAAAAATGAGCATAAGGAAGAGTGAACATCGAACTTACATTCATACAAATCCAAATTATTGCTAATGTTGCTCTGTATCTTTCACATATTAACTGTGCAAGCATACACTGACACGTTTGCTACATCAACTTTATGAACTGCTGATGTGTCAGTGTGATCTTACAGTTGTTTGTGCTGCCCCAAAATGGCCAAAACATCAGTTATTGCAACTTTAAACAGACCCCTACAGAAACCCCTACTTAAACTTTACACATAGAACTGATGTCATGTTGCTTTGATGACTGGTTCCTGGCATCAGTAGTTTATATGGCTGATACACAAATCATGTGTTTACTTCAAAAGTAAATCCTGCTGATGAAAAACTCCTTCTCCCTCTCTGTTTGTAGAAAAGATGCCCAATGTGATATTCGCCTTGACCCAACATGGAGGCCACCTGGGTTTCTTTGAGGGAGCCGTGCTGTTCCCTCAGCCCCTCACCTGGATGGACAAGTTCATAGTCGAGTACACAGATGCCATTTGCCACTGGGAGAAGGACCAGCCGGCCTGCCAGAAGAGCAGCCACCAGGACATGAACTCCAACCTGCAGAGAACAGGGGTAACACTCAGCGGGTAACCTATATGGATGTTTGGAAATGAAGCAGAAACACGCAGGTACACACTCAGCCTCCTGTACTAATGGCCTTGTAGTTTACTGAGAAATTCTGGGAAATTCAGGGAATCACTAAATGGATTAGAAAAGGAGGCTAAGTGGGAGTGGCTACACCGAACTGTAACCTGAAACTCACATTAGTTAATAATACTGGAACATGTTATATGACTCCTTGGTATATTGTTCCTTCCTCTTGTCCCATTTAACCTCCAATATAACACGAGTTCACCCCTTTGCTGGTTTTTGGCAGCTGCAGCGTCTTGAGTCGGGACAGCAGGTTGACCTTTGACCTGCATGTTGAAGGAAAAGTATTTTTATACATGAATTATGACTGAAGACGCTACTCAGTTGAAGGGTTCACTTTCAAAAACAAGACATGTCTTTTTTTATTTATATTCCTAAATCATGTTTTTGCGCACTCCAGGGAATCAATCAAACTGGTGATGTTTTGATAAGAAATCACAAAAATGTACTTAAATAAATCTTGGTTTTTCATGTTTGTGTGCACTCAAGTGGGGTTAGTTTATTAATTTCAGGGCGACATGTATCTGTTTTTGCAAATTAACTCATAGGTCAGCTTACATACAAATTAGACATCTAATATAAATCTTAATAAAAACTGGAAAATCGTCTTAGTGAAGTCTACATTGTAGGGGTTTTTGGTTTTTTTTTAGCAAACAGTCTGAGGCCTTAAAGGCAGTTCACCTCAAAATCAAAATGCCATATTCTCTTAACTGTAGTGGTATTTATCCATCTTGATTGATTTGGTATGAGTTGGTGAGGTTTTTAGATAACTGGCGCAAAGATATCTGCCTTCCCTCAAATATTGTAGAACTAAATGGCACTTTGGAGCTCACATGGAGCTCAAAGTGCCGGAGACTCAACAGCAGTGTCTCTGTCCAGAAATCATAACCCGATTACTCAAAATAACCCAGAGACCTTGCTGTGAGATGTTTCTCAAAGGAACTACTTTTATTTATTTATTTTTAATATGAAACTACACCTGCCAACTGTATCACTGCAGGGATTGCACAGTGCATATATTCATTGACAAGGGACGAGCTAACTAATACCACTTTTGGATATTTCTGGTTAAGTTAGTGGGTAAACCAGGTTAAATTTCACTTTTTCACATTACCAGGAGACAAGCTTGTCTTTCTGTTTTTTCTTTCTGATTAGTATGTTCTCTCCTTCGTCACAGCCGTTCGGAGCCAGGGCCAATAAATGCTCATGACTACTGAAGAGTAATTCGACTCAGGAGTAAATAACGTTTATACACATTTACTTTGAAGACAAAAGCCAGATATTAGCAGGTGTAAGCAGGGTTTTTTTCCAGTGTGAAGAGGGTAGAGGCAAAACTTGGCAACTACCACCAAAACAACCGAGATGCATAAATAGCACTACAGTTAGTATTTCAGGGTGGGCTGTTCCAATAAATTCATGACCATAATATACTTTTAAATACCACTGATGTAACGCATCTGTTATATTGAAGCATCTTATGGTGATCTATTTAAAAAGTCTTTTAGGATTTAGCTCATAAAGTTCACGACCACATTAAGTGCCTTAATATGAATGTGAATCTGAACAGATTTCTGGCTCCTCATGAATCATTGAGCTACCTCTGACCAGCAGCAGTCTGACATGATTTATGGTTTACAGTGATGATTCCAGCTGATGTCAAGGGTCGTGTTCAGTCAAACCAGTTTCCTTAATATGATGTAATATCATCTTACTTGTTTCCATCAAGAACTTGCTGTTCTTGCAGGATAAATGCGTTAATTAACACCCTGTTTAGTTTATTTGACACCACTCCAGTTTTTCACTTTGCATTTGCATTGTGTGCCATGGACCATCGGCCTTGCTGCTGACCTTCAAAATAAAAGAATCAGGGTCTCTGGTTAAGGTTTTATAACTGATGAAATTGTTATTTTGATTTAGGGATGTTTTTTGCTTTCTGTGTTGTTGAATGGAAAAGTGGGCAGTTCATATGAACTGATTGTACTCTGCACAATGTACTGTTCCAGATCAGCTTGTTCTATTCAGTGATTTGTTCCACAGTACCATAAACCAGCAGGTAACAGCAGTTCATACCTCCATTCATAGCACAAGGATGGTCAGGTGGTTTAATTTCCCTAAATGCTGCTCTGATTGTTAACGCTTAAAAGGTCCTTTTAAGAATTGTACGACTGAGGCTAGAAGCCACTGAAGATGTACACATGAAGGGCTGTTCAGGACAGAGCTGGGTCAGACTGTGTTTACAAACACTTTTAACTAAAAGGAGAGAAGAGTGCAAATGGGACTCAAACTGTAAGTGTACTAAATACAAAAGCCAATTGTGGATTTTCAATTTATGCATTTACAAAACAAACGGACCAAAGCAAGTTCCATTTAAATAAAAAGAGTAGCTCAACTTTGTTATATAAAAGTCACGCGGCTTTGGCACGGATACGATAAAAACCTCACATTGAATATGACTTTGAACCAGACTAATTTATAAGTTTACTGCAAAGTGAGAGATGCTTCTTGGGGGTGGTTTGAAGCTGCTTATTGCTTCATACAGGATGGGTGGAGATAGTTCCTTAAAACAGATATTTACAAAACATGAACAGGAGAAACATTGTTGTAACTACCACATAAAACTTCTTTTTTTGTTCTGTCTCATCTCATGATTAAGATCTTAAACATCGTCATAAGATCAAGTTTACTTGCAGAAGTTGTTTTCATTTCCTGCGGTTTATTCTGGACCCACCCAAGTGTCTTTGGTGTAAATGTTGGATATAAATCATAGTTTCCTGTGAGTAACATCCTGTCAGACGCTGTAAATGCAAAGATCTCCACCCAAGTCCATGCTTCTTATTGATCAACTTCTCAACCATCTGCCCTTTAAAAAGATTAATACAGCTTACATTTGCACCATTACTTTGTCTGTATGTGCAATATGTCCTGACTAAGAGATGGACTGTTTAGCCTGCACTTTACTGTCTTTGCAGTTCCTATATTTCTGTATGGCACTATACTGTAGTATATATCAGCAGCATATGGGTTTAACATTTGCAATCTAATGTTTTTTTTTGTTGCTCTGATGTGGTGCAGCTGTGACTGAATGGTCATATTTAAAATTATTAATAAACATTTTTCACATTGATTTGTTTTTGACAGTTTATTGTTTTCTGATTCTTGGTTTTTCTTCACTAGCAGTGCTATCATTTGTGTGAAATGTTGAAACAGCTGTTGTTTGTGGTGTGGTTACATTTGGTCAACACATTCATATAAACCATATAAAGCCCAAAAAATATACTTAAAAAGAAAAAATTTAATCCACTAAAACTAAAGTAAAGAGGCTGTTTTGAAAATATTATGAGTAGAAAGTACAGATATGTGTGTTAAAATGTAGGCAGTAAAAAGTTGTTTGAAAAATCCACACTCAAGTAAAGTACAGATACCTGAAAAATCTACTTGGAGTGACAAAGTATTTGCATTTGGACTTCCCACCTTTGGTAATGTTACAGAGCTGCTACCACAACATTCCCCTCTGTTGCCCTGTTAATACCTGGAAATTGACGCAAAGACTACAACTTATATTTAAATACAGTTTATTGTACATTTATTGACATTCTTATTGGTGCACCAGGTAGCACAGTGGGTAAAACCTCATAATATTCATACTGAAGAACAATCTAAAAAAATGCATGAGAGACAGGCACTTGTTGGAAGATCAGCCTTGTACTTCAGGGAGAGACGGGGGGGCCAGAGGGAGGAGATTGAGAAAGCTGGAGCCTGCCAGTGTTAAAACAAGCTGTGTGGGTGAAGCATGGTCTAGACAAAGCACAACATAACAGAGGCTGTGTTGTTGAAAGCCATCCAGTAAAACACTCTCACTTGGCTTCTTCTTCTTTGATGGATACTTTATCATTGTTTTTATTTCATGAAATGATATTGAAAGCATTCACATGTGTCTGACTCATGTACGATTCACAGTAACGCTGAATATTTTTCAAATCGTGCCACCGCCTCCCAGACATCCACTGAAATCTGTGTGACATTTAGTCACCTTTATCTTTAGATCAGTTACAGTGATGCAGTTGTCATCTACTTTTTAGAAAACTTTTCCTTGTTGGTGACTTTCCATGAGCTCTAACATCTCCTGTCTCTGAATCAGCGAAACAAAAGACGTAATAAACAAAAATTGTACATTTGGTAACTTGGTGTAATAAAGATTTCGCTGTTCACCAGCAAACTGTCAAATCTTCAATATCAGAGCCTCCAGGAACACAAGTGTCAAAACAGCCTCTGCCCAAAACTGATTAAATGTGTGAAAATTACAAAATAAAGGTGCTGGAATGTTCATCATGAGGAATTTCCTGTTTCAATCCAGTCTTAAGACTAAGACGGTTGATTTTCACACCAAACTGGTGTGAAGCGAAGTCAGTGTTGCCTGGGAGGTAGTTAATCAGTCAGAAAAACAATCTACAAATGTGTAAAGTACATGTATATAGTATGGAGTGTCAACCAAAAGCTGACACATAGTACTGCAGAGTAGAATGTGATTAAGGATGAGGCTGCCTCATTCCTGCTAAGTTGTGCTTCACCAGGAGCTCTGAGAACAACATCACTTGGAGTTCTCATACACTTCAGTCATTACTTTTTATTCCTCCACCCACACAGCTACAGTGGGCTTTAAGTCTTGACAGTCTATTGGGGTTTTTGTAATATATATGGGCTCTCCGCCTGGTTGGTGCAAAGAGAGGCAGGACATTTAGTCGAACAGCTTGGTTGCTGTGGCCTTGCCATCGTACTTGGAACCTTTTCCATCAAATTCAGAGGGCAGGATATCGGCATCAAACTCCTTGTAGTAGTTCTCCAGCTCATCTCCGTGGACGAACACCTAGAGTAGGAACAGCAGCTGTTAGAAGCCTTTGAGGCAGTGGGGATTTTCAGCACCCGACTATCCAACAGGTAAATAAGTGGAAATTTAATTTAAGCAAATATATGAAATCTTTGCAAGAGAAAAATAATATCAGGAAAACAGATCAAACATGAAACACTGTATAAAGTTAATTCTTAAGAAGCATTCTGTGTATTTATGTATTATTTGAGACGACAACACTCAGCTGTGTTAATCAGAAGCAGCCAGCTGCCTCCAACAATAAGAGGCTCTGTCACAAAAAGTATTTTAAAGCCATAAATCTTTGAATCTTGTCTAACTCACTCTCTCTAGCAGCTTGCTCTTCATGAGGGGTTTGACCACATTGTAAGTGGTGGTGAAGTACCAGGGCTGGTGGATGAAGTGCACAGCTTTGAAACGGGCGGGGAATGAATCCTGAAAGAATAAAAAGTCGGAAGAATTAGATACAAAACAACCTTTATCACGTACTCTACATTAAGTTACAGAGAAAGTATGAAGACTTCTCTTTTTCTACTTTTTATTTACAGCTCATGGACATTTGTCACACCAGCTTCAAACTGTGAAACAATGAGCGGCACTTCCTGGTAAAGTGAACAGTGTAATGCCTTGCTCAGAGGCACGTTGGTGTTAGTAGATGGAAGAGCACATTTCTTCACTTCTTTTACTGCAAGAATCAGAAACACGTTTTCCACTCAACTCTCGTATCCATCAGAACTTAGCCAACTGAAAACTTCAACATCTGCAGTTTTCAGTTATAGAATTTCTATCCCACCCTGCAATCCACCTGTAGTCATAATTTACCCACCTGCAACATGTCCACCATCTTCTTGAGCTCGGTGGGTTTGATTCCTGACGCCTGCTGCATGGTGAAGCCCTTGAAGTTCTCGATGATGCAGAACCCGTTGATCTGAGTCTCCTCGTTCTCCAGCAGCTTCTCCAGGATCACACAGTAGGCGCGAAGGATCTGAACGTACACGCATTCATCACTTAAATCATATTCAAATCGGAAAGTGAGTTTGTCAACATGCCTTCCCAGGTGCATTGTGGGATATATGTGGTGTCACGTACCTCATCAAAAGTGATCTCCTCGTAGTCCCAGTTCTCGATGTTGAAGAGCAGAACCACGCGGCCGTATTTGTCTCTGCTGGGCAGGATGCCGGGGTAGCCGGCCTCGATGGTGCTGCGTACGGCCTCCGGGGTCAGATTCTCAAACAGCTCGGGGTAATCCTTCCTGAAACGCACGTAACCTGGGTGGAAAAAACAGACACACACTCTTGGGTCACACCTGGCTGTCAATATCCCTGTCTCTCGAGCTACTGGAATCATGGTTTTCATTTAAAGGTTTTCAACACTTCAGAATTTTTAGTTCACAATTCAAATATTTTAGTGTTTTTGTCTATTAATGAAATGATGATTTAAATGGTGCTTGAAAGGCTGTTTTCACCCTGACAATGACAAATATTCAGTTGAAACTCTAAATGACTGTAAATTTGTAGAAGAAAAAGGTTGTCAGCACATTCAGTTCTGCCTCTCTGCTGACCTACCCTTCATGAGCTCGAAGGCTCTGGGCACGTCGTACTTCCTGGCGCGGATGAAGCGGACTAGCAAACTGTCCGGCTTCTCCCCAAAGGTGTCCTGCACCCCCTTTGCCAGGTCATCGCCTCCCTCTGCCTTCTCCTTAATAATTCCTCGCAGCTCCTTCACTGCCGCCACCTTCTTCTCATCCGTCTCGTTCAGCTCGTCCTTGGCCTGCAGGGGGAGCCAGAGCAGACAGTTGGCTGACAGTTTGGATAACTTTGGGTTGGATTGACTTGCTTTTGGAGCCGCACGTAAGCAGCAGTTGGAGAAACGGTACTGATCATTTTTCAGTTCAGGTGATTGTCACTTGGGTTTTATACAGTTTATACTGTCAAAATGTAAATGTAAGTTTCAACTTGTGTTGCGAACTCATGATGGATTTCATGGACAGCTACTTTACAGTTTGACAACACTATCAAATCTCCAATTAGCCCAATATTTAGACTGAATGGCTGTTACTTAGCCTAACCTTGCCTTCATGATAGCTTTCTCTGTGAATGAAGAACTTGCACTGCACCGGTTAACTATGTGTTATGTTTCGTCCTAGGAGTGAGCAACAGGTGGTTCAATAGCTAACTAACCTAGTATGCGATGCTAGCTAGCTAGCCTCGCCGGCATTTCATCAAAAAAGTTAGCTTTTGCCTATTTTTTTTTGTGCAGGCTTTTAGTACATTCATTCAGCTAGTGTTGTGACAAGAGCAAAACTGTAACTAGTAAATGTGTCAGCATTTCCAGGCTGTCCACATGGTTCTTGTCCGGTCACCTTCTGCTTGGTGTGGTCTGGCACGCTGGCGCAGGGTTCAAACACTGGCCCGTGGTCCTTGACGGTGAGACGCTCCAGCTTGGACCTGAGAGCCTGCTCCTCCTCCGACACCATACGGTAAGTTCCACTCTGAGAAGAGATGCAACGGTATAAATGAGAAGGCAGAGGACTTCAGGATCTGCAGATATAATAACAAAGTGCAGCACGGTCGTGCACTCACGGAAACAAGTGTTGCTGTCACTGTTTCACAGCAGTCATTTCGACCTTAATGATAGTGTGTCCCGGTATCTGTCTGCTCACACTACGAGTAAGACCTTGAAACTGGCACAGCTCGATAATCGTAAATTGTCATGAGTCACCTAAGCTTCATCTCAGGAGCAAAAGCAGAGCATTACACTGTGTAGGATTTTTTTAGGGAACTAGATAGTACAGTAATTTTATGCTTACAATTCATTTATTGTGAATATGGTTCAATCTTCTCTCAGGAGTGACAGGGCATTGATTTCCTTGCAGCTAAGACTCGTAATCTGTAGCTCTGTGTGTAAACACAGTAAATTATTGTTGTGCACTATGGAGGAGGAATTTAGCAAGTAAAGTATGGGGGGGGGGCTGCAGGGGTTTAGTTTTAGAGGAGGCCCGCAGTCTCTGACATTCAAAACCACTGGTCTAAACACTGGCAGCTTTATGAGAACTTTGCTCTGACAAAGTTTACAGTTGGCAATATTTGGATTTAAATCAGTAAATATGCGATGAATGACGACAAATCTGATTGCTGATACCAAAAAGTACTGAGGTTTGACTCACAGCTCTACAACGGCCAACAAAGGGATTCATAGTAAGAAGTACAGCACTGTTGGTTAGGTTATCAACAGTTTGCTACTGTCAGAGTAAAGGAGCACTGAATCAGATATGGAAGATAATTGTCTCTGCTCTCCATTGAAACACAGCTGAAACACCTGAAGACATCATTTCCACAGTGTATCATAGCAGGAAGCTGTTATTAGTGACATTAATACTGGATGAGTTTCATTTAGCTGCGCCAGTCTCAGCGCCGGTTGGTATTGTGGATACTCACTCATTGGGAACGACTTAATGGCACACAGAATGGAAACAGATCCATCGTTTATGTTATTAGTTACGCCAGTGCCTGACCACTTTAGCGAAGGCCAGAAGGCCCTGCACACCTTGACGTTGTTTGACACCGTAACATTTAACGCATCCAGAGAGAAACTGCTCTTTTTCTAGCTTTTCTGCCTTTGCAGGTTGCTTTGGACAAGAGCTCAACAACTTACATTGTTGATATAATTCTCTCACAAGACCCAGTTGTGCAGTGCGAGGTTTTAAAACATGTCTAATCCACATGAGACAAAACACACGTCCACCCAGTGCTTCAGCAGCATAATCAATAGGCCTCAGTGTTTGATTAATCTCCCTCACATGAGTCCACTAAAGCTTGTAAATACACGGTAAGGACCGCTGGTGGACCTGAAGCAGGGATCAGAGATTAACAGCTAAGGCTACTGTAGCTGTTGACGGCATCCTAACAATGAGCTTTGGTCTTGAGAAATGTTGAGCCTCAGCCACGTTACAGGGAGATTACCGGGTGTTTGTCTTGGCAATTGTTATTTGTGTGTGAGTGTTACAGCTCAGAAATCCATCCAAAATATCCCCATGGAGCAAAATCGATCCACAGTTCAAGCGGAAGTAAAAGTGTGAGTACTTACAACCACAGCCATGTCTGCTGCTGCTTATATCAGCTCCGAACTGTCTGCAAGAAAATAAAAGGGAGTTTGTGATTCACATGAAACAAATGACACACTGTGCTCAGCATTAATCCCCCTTCATCCCACCCTCTCTGTTATCACAGGGTACCTTCGTTTGGCTATATTTAGCACTCATCCATTCCTGGGTGATTTGTCAGGACATTTAAGGTCGAGAGTCTTTTTAGTTTTATAATCGACAGGCTCACATTTGCTGTCAAGGTTCAAAAGCTGTGATAAATTCTGTATAAGTGCGAAGATCACCAAAAAGTTCTCAAAGTGTGATGTAGCATACGCAGTATCTTCTTGTTTTCTTTCTCGCCAGTCTTTTTTATATACAGAGGTCTTTCTGAGGTTTGTGAAAGAGTTTGATCTGCAAATTTGGCAGGGGATTTGACCCCCTTAAGAAATTATGTTTTTAATGAAAAATATTATATTTGGGTACATTTTTTTAAATGAATAATAAATACACAAATAAATACACAAAATAATAAATACACAAGAAGCATAAAGCAACACAAAACTTGATAAAGCTTGCTTTAGTTGTTGATCCTCTCGACTTGGATTTTACCTTGATTTGACCTAGGTGGTGCCCAAAATTGCTGCAGCTAAGCCTTATAATGCTGGTGAAAACCCCGATCTGCAACTATTTTGATAATCGATTAAATATTTCCCAAATTAAAAAACACCAACATCTAGCCCTTTTGTCTGAATACAACTGAAATAGTTGTGAGGAAATTGTCTTGTGCATCATTTTATGCACATTCCTCTGTCGTTTCTGCAAACTTTAAGCATTTTCTTCTGATCTTTTTTAAATTAATTGATAGTCGTCCTTCTACTATACTATTGAATAATATACTGTA
The DNA here is from genome assembly GCA_903131615.1 of Diplodus sargus. Taxonomy (NCBI): domain Eukaryota; kingdom Metazoa; phylum Chordata; class Actinopteri; order Spariformes; family Sparidae; genus Diplodus; species Diplodus sargus. The sequence goes on along the minus strand of CAEMYA010000045.1, from coordinate 2,009,956 downwards.
CTTCCTTACATTGAATACATGTAGGCCTCAATCAGTTTTCTCATGCGCTGAAAGTTTGGAGAATCTAAAAGACATCCCACTCTCCCACACTTTATAACTGTGTTATTACTCAATGTAAGCCACTCAGTCGATGCTCAAATCCAAAGCTGCAGAGCCATGAGCACATTTTTGGGAATTTTTGCTCACAGTGGGAATGCAGCTCTGCACCTTGCTTGTGTTAGTCCCATGATGCACCTACTGAGCACAATACAGAGTTCGCTTGATTAGATTTAGCACTCAAATACCTCAAAATACATAAAGAAAATGGTGTTTGGGAGTCAAAGGAAGTAGAATATCCAGTTTATAAGAGAATATCACTGCTCTTGGTCAAAATCACTGCTACGTTAACAAAAGTTCAGCTGTAGCAGGACCGAGAGGAGCTGCAGAGTTTCACAACGTCCGAGGGAGAACGGAGTGTGAAGCAGCACATCGGTAGAGGAGGCTTGAGTCTTACCTGAGGCAGATGTGAAGTCGTCGGTGGGCAGTCACAGGGGTCTGTGTGGAGCGAGGTGGACCGGACCTGTGTTTTGTAGTGCCGGGATTAGTGGCGTCACACCAGATTACATCCTGCAGATTTCTTTTTCTTTTCAATCAGCATAAAAGTGGCGGAGGGTGGGAGAGGAGGGGGAGGAGGGGGAGCGGGAGACGGTGAGGGTGTTCGGCCAATGGTGGAGGTGCTCCCATAATGAAAGGCAGGGCCAGGGCACATTTTGATGAATGATGTAATGTTTGGTGCACACTTTAGGTAAGAGGTGGTTTAAGAGGGTGGACGGATTTGATTGCATTACAAAGAGACTCGGATGGAGAGAAAAGTGACCATTGTGACCACTGCTTTTGATTTCTGCAACGTGATTACACTTGGGTGAGAAGAGAGGGGAGCCTGTGTTCTGACGGGCGGTTTCACATGTTTAAAGGCATTAATGGGAGTTCAGTCTGCATCGAATGTTGTGACATTTCTCCCCAGATCAGCAGCAATATTGTTTCTGTTCTTGAATTAATCTTTTTAACTGGGGTTGATTTCTTCAGTCTGCCAACAAAGGCTGGGATTTATGATATAGTCTCTGTGCCTACCTCTACAGTAGGCAGATCCTGATCTGCATAAATCTAATAAATAAGTCTAATCCACCAAATTTCATGGCGATCTTGTAAGTTTTTGAGGTACAGTCAAAACAACAACACGTTTTATGTTACACATTATTAGCAGCGGGACTCCTTTAGCTCTCAGTGATATTGTGTTTGGTTTTTATTGAGATCTGCATATTCTGATATTCTGACTCAATCACACTTTAAGTTTGTGTGCTCCCTTTTTTTTTTTTTGCTACATCCATCTATTCATCCAGATTCATCAATGGATTGTCAGGGAAACTATTTGTTAATCATGAATTGTTTCCATCCCAGAAAAACATTTAAGGATTCATTGTTTTTTTCTTTCTTTGATATTGTTGTAACTTGCATATATTTGGGGGGGAGGATATGAATAAATGCTCGAATGAAACAGGCAGTCTGAAGACGTTAAAGTGGCCTTTTGAAATAGTGACGCTGATGGTTTTAGTTGCAGGTCTGCACTGCTGTAAAGGAAACACAAAGCAAAACAAACAGCGGGGAAAAAAGCAGCAGAAATATCTGGCAGTTCACCAAATATACAAAAATAGTATAAAGAGGCGTCAGACCAGTTTTCTATTTAAGACGTAGATCAGAAAACAACTAAATCCATCATTCTGACTGGAGAAAACCCTCATCTCTCCAGTTTTCATAAAGCAGAAATATGTACACAAGCAAACAAGGATTTGGATTTAGACTTAGGTGCATTCATATCAGTTAACATGGACCTTAAACTACCCACAATTCCCTGTGATCAGATTAGTTCTCGCGTACACATTATACGTCAACACACGGAACACACTGACACCGTGCACGTGCCGGTCACCTTGATAGCTGTGTGTGCCACGGCGAGCATTCATTCATTAAGAGCTGAGAGGGAAGGTTAATATTAATAATTCTGTGAGCACTTAATCTAATCGGACACACACGTACTCTGTGTTTATGTCTAATCTCAATTGAGCAAGGCTGAGTTAAAAAAAAAAGAAAAAAAAAAAGGTTTAATCTCACGTAATTGAGCAACAGAGAGGTGTGCATGAAAACGAATTAACAAAGAGCTGGACAGTAAATACAACAGGATGCTGTGAATATAGTAAGTGCTTTTGGCTTGTTGAGCGAAAATAATCTTATGAATATCGATCATTAGGGAAAAAAGGTGGAACATTAGCAGCGTCTTAAATCAGATTTACAGGGCCTGTGGGAAGTGAGGAGACGGGGCCTCATTTATTCCATGTGTAACAGACGTCAGCGTCGATCTATTCACAGCTCGGACACCTCTGTGCATTAAAGGGGAAATGTGCCACTGTTTGTGTGGATGTCCTGTTGGTTCTGATGGTAAAACAAGTCAATTAAAGCAATAAACTCCTCAGGGTTGGTTTCATTGACCAAGCAAGCCGAGTTACCCTCCTATAAAAACTGACACCAGTGACGAAGTTGGTTTTAAGAAAGACTTCAAGTTACTTCAGCTTGGATGTAGCCTCCGGACAGTGCTGCTGCTCAGAAACTAAACTCTTTCTCTTGCTTGTAAACTACATTACGGCAAAAAAACGGCTCCCAAAAAGGCAAGTGCAGAGGCTGCCAGGGATGAGGATACATTTTTCTGGTTTCCTCCTCTCTTTTTGTGGCTAAATACTTATAGCAGGAGATGTTGATATTGCCTTTACACTTCAGCAGTCCACGGACCGTAGCAGGTTGTTCTTTTGCGAGGTTATTTGTGATGTTGGGAAGTCAGCCATTTTCCTCTCTCTGACCCCGGTAGCACTAACGTCACCAACACACGCTTTTCCTCCTGATGCAACGATGAAGGAGCGGGCAGCCGACTAGTAATCTGCTAAATCGGGGCTGATCTACTCAATAAAGCGATTTGGGGAACAAAATTAGACGGATTGGGCAAACAATGCTACTCTCTGTTTTCTCCCTATAGAGCTGAGGGGCCAAGTTCAGGCTTTAGATGGGTTTGAGTAAGAAAGAAGGAAGCTGAGGCACAAGGAAAAATACATTCACAGAGCCATAATAAAATGTACAGCTCCACCTGCAGCTCGCTGCGTTTCACGTTTAGTTTGTCAGTTAAATTACATGGGTCAGTCCATGCCAACTCACCAAAGGCCGACCAGTTCATGGATTTTCCTGAAAAAATCATATCTTAACTTTTATTAAATTCACGAGACCTCGGAAATCTTATTGCTCTACTCCAAATACTTTTAAAAGTGATGAATTCTTGAAGCTCGGCCCACTGAGCTAAAGTTCAGCAATTTATCAATTATTTTTTACTGGATTGGGTTTAAATTTGTCCTGAACGTCCAAGAGACCTTAAAGAAACTTGGCAACACGTTTTCATTTAAATAGTTTTTGCTGAACGGTTGCAGTAATCAAATGAAATGAACAGGTAGTCATTTTCAAAAGTTCTCCACTAGTTTGCACATTCTTGTAACCAAATTGTGATTCTGTGTAGTATGCAGCCACATAAAGCAGCGCAGCATTCAAGTTCAATGACAAACGTTTCAGTCACTGGAACTTGACTGAGTCTGCTGGGAGAGAAGAAAAAAAGGATAAACATTAAAAGTGAAAATGGAGCTTTGTCTTCAGACTGTCGTGTCTTTTCTGGGTTGGCCCTCTTTTAATGCAGTGGGTTTTGTAACCTATTTGGACACGGTGCCATTCGATGATTTAAATTCCTGATCCTGTATTTATGACAGACTCTGGAATGTTGGTCTGGATGATCCTGAAAATATTTCCCAACTCTTAACAGAGCTTTAGTTTCCCACATTAATGCTACCTGTGCCAACAATGCTGCTGTTAATGCTGATCTGGCTCTCAATCAGACAGGAGGACCATGACGCCATAGTTTGTTTTTTCCTCTACACTAGCACGATCAGTTCATCCAGGGCAACAGAAAGGTATAAGGCAGCTGACTGTACTCTCATCAGTAATTTAAATGCGACACTTTTGTTTTTTGCTCCAATTTTTCACAAGTTGTAGTGAAAGTTTGAAGATTTTTTTCAGTGCAGACAAAAGATTTACATCTGTCAGATTTTGAGCATGTATCCTGCAGTGAGCACGCTCCTTCAGAACTGGAAACATGTGTGGCATTGTGTTACATGATAAAACTCCACATTTTAGTGTGGCCTTTTATTGTAACCTGTTCAAAGCACACCTGTGCCACAATCATGCAGTTAAATAAGCATCTGTATTTGCCACACATCAGGTCGATGGATTATCTTAAAGGGCTCATTAACACTGATTTACCTTTTTTTGCACATTGAGAAACAAATCAAAACATGGAAACTATTCTTAGAATTTTTTGAAAGTAAAAATATCCTGATATCACAAATGAATCACTATTGCCTCACTTTTTTACATTTTTACTTCGTACTGTTCTGACAGTTGATCTACCCGTATTTATGTTATGCTACATGCATGACCCGTTGAAATGTTTTAACTAGCATTGTTTATTTTTGTATGTTTATATAGAGTTTAATAAAATGTTTTCATAGAATTGCATGTCTTCAAACTTTTTCAAAGCAAAAAAGAGAAAAAAATAAATGAATTACAAAGTTCTCTCAGCAGCACTACGCCACACAAACTAACTTGGGTTGGCAACATCTGCAAAGTGAGGTTAAACCAGAGCAAATCAATTTTAAAGCCTCAATTTCGTGCCTTCACATAAGAGGCACAAAAAGGAAAAACTTTGTTAATATGTTGTTCAATGAACGCACAAAGTGATAATGTTTCAATTAAACATGATGTCATTTTATTGGGACATTTAAGAGCAGCTTACAATGAGAGATAATTAAATAACACCATTACAACTGGACACAACTGTTAAAACATGAAGGCCACATAAAGTGAAAATGTTTCCCTTTTGCCTTATATGTGCAGAAAAACATTTTTCAGTGTAGTACAGTGTAACTTCTTCCACTTTGAGTGCACTCATGGCAGCCACTTCCCTGCCACATAATTATGGTCTATGAACAGAAGACATTTTATAAAGCAATATCAACTGAAAAATACAGTTGCGCTTTCCAAAACAGCTGCATCTGTGGCCCATGTCCCATTAATAGTGAACCTTTTTACCTTTCACGTAAAAGCAGATCAAGTTAGAGAACTCCAAACACCGCATTTCATAACCTCAAAACTAAGAGCACCGATATCCCTCTATTAACATTATAAAGTTAGCCTGATAACTTAGAGACTCTGCAAGCAAACGTCACAGCAATAAAATATGCTGTTGAGCACTCAAACCATGTTAAACATGTTTTAAAGTAAGCCAACAAGTGTTTTTATTTAAACAATGTTATTTTATCCAAAGTAACACAGTACATATTTGTGTGAGACAATGCCAATAATCTTATATTACCCCCCAAAATGCATTTACTTCTTACAGTACTTCCTCACTCACATTGTGTATAGTTTTCTGAACGTGCTCTGATGACTGTCTGCTGAGGTATTTTCCACTAAATATGCCACATGTCATAAACACTCTCATTGGCTGTCAGCTATGACATCATCTGGCCAGTACTCGTCCTGCATGTAGTGGTTTGAGGAGGCGAAGCTCGGCTCATGTGGGGCGTCGTCGTCCCTCAGCTTGTTCTGCAGCTCCTGCTCCCACTCGCCCTCCACCAGCTTGTAGAGGTCGAGGGCAGCCTGAGCGTCCTCCACCGAGCAGTGACCTCTCCTCCCCGTCTGGACAGGGAAACAAAGACAGGGTCAGTGTAACCCAACACATTACAACCATGCTGAAAGCAGACTTCAAATACATATTAAATATATTAGAAGGAAAGGATGATCTTGAAGTCATAATTTGATAGGAATGACACATATGGTAGTTAAGACAGGTCAGGGCATTTCACAGTAGAAAAATGGATGTCTCAGCGCCCTCTGGTGGGCAAGCATCATGACCACACTTTACTTTCATGACTCCCTTTGGACAAAAGATGATGATTGCAAAACAAATTACATTTATAAACAATAAGTCTGAATACTTTTCTGACTGCCAATGTCTCACCTGTATCGTCCTGTTGAGCAGTTTACTGGCCAGGATTTTCAGGGAGGGGCAACGTTCGCGGGGGAATCCAGCCAATCGGCTGAGGAGACGCGTGGTACTCGTGTCCCTGACCATGTGACCAGGATGGAGCATGTCCAACGCCTCAAAGTCATTGTAAATGGAGTGGCCGATGACCACTTTGCCCTCAAGTATGCTGAGGATCTACAGGAAAGAAGCCACACAAGTGCATCAGAGGAGAGAAATGTCTGACTTGACTGCTAAAACAAATTTGACGTGCATATAATGGAGCCCTGTAATCTAAAATGTACAGGCAACAATACAGGCATTTTACACACAGGTGGTATTTCTCAGACTCAGTTCTCATCAGGAAGGTTTGGACTCTCATGTGCTACCTGTTTACAACTGAACTACAGCCTCAGCTTTTATCAACAACACTTCACATTTCTGTACTTTTCCCCCTGAGGGGCTGTTGGCTGTTTTCAAAGCTCAATATGGAGCAAAGCGAAAGCTCATGCTTTGGAAAGGAGGATATACTTAGAGAATCATTAGATAGAGCTTAGACCAAAAGTGAAGTGGGTCTCACCTCTTCCCTGGCCTGAGTGAACGGCATGGCGTTCTGCAGGTGATGCCTCCTGATGCCACTCCAGCGAGTCCTGTAGTCTGTGACAGGCTGACACGGTTGGACATATTTATCATACAATACGTTGCCATGATAGTCCAGGATGCTACAGCGGGCCAGCTCGCTGCAGCGCCCCCCAGGCCCGGTCCCCACCATCTCACAGTCCAACGCCACCACCATGGTTGAGCGGAGGCACGGTGAGCTCCGACCACTGGCCGGAGGACTCGCCTCCGAGCAGAAACCACTGTCCACCTCCCAGCTGTCCCTGAGGGCTGTGGCTAAACTGTGGTGGTCAGAGAATCCAGGTTTTGATATGTCAGTACCCTTGTTCTCAGAGTTCAGAGTACTTTGACTCTCCTGGTCTGAATTGCTCAATTTTGTTTTTTTGACAAGCGTATTTGTACCAAGTGGTTCACTGTGGTTGTCCGTTAATTTCCTCTTCATGTTTGGGAACCTGATCTTTTGCTGGCATTTCTTCCTTACTTTTGTGTTCTCCATGACTCGAAGCATCAGGGATTTTTTGCACAAATACCGATAGTTGCTGAGGAGCCCCCAAGAGGAGGCTTTAATCTTTTTTGACGGCTCTGCCATCACCAACCATTGAAACCAGCCGCTGCGACATTACTGAGGAAATAAAAAACAAAAACAGCAAGATTAACACTAGAAAAGAAATTCTGTAAGTTAAAAGTAATATGCAGGATTTTATTATTATTATTATAACGGCTACACATTTTCCTCTGAAAAGGGTAACATCGTCACTAGGGCGGTGGCATAACCTTGGTTCTTATGTCACGGTGGCCAATAAAACAGACTGACATGAATTAAAGTCTAAAGAAACTTGTTTGTTTTTTTTCCAGCCCACATAAGATCTCCCTGAGGTGGCCATGCAGAAATATCACTGACTTTAAGGGGAGGGGGATTGACAGCAACACGCGAGGACACAACTACCTGTGTAACTGTCTTTATCAGATATTTCGCGTAACTAAAGGATGATAAATGCTGTTCTGTCTTACAGACAATGGCACCAAACACCATTCAAAATTCAGGCCGTTTAATGTTATTCTGTTTCTCCATGAATGCTACTAACTGCCTAACATTTATTTTAATCCTAACTCGACATCAGTGGCAAATTCGCTCATCTATAACTCTTATACAGCTCGTACATTCAGCCATAACAGATTTAAATAACGGTGATTGGTTGAGTTGATCGATAAGGCCGTGATGGCAGTGTGCAGTTCAACAGTCATACAAAAGTTTACAATCATTCAATGTTCTTGGTCTGTTGTAGTTAATCCAACGAACACTGGCCCTTAAGTGTTTTCAAGTGGTGCGGATTCTGTCTTGTGTAGTGTTAAACCGAGTCAGTACCTCCGACAAACAATAATTGCCAGATATTTCAAAGGAGTTTGGCGTTACGTTCTGCTACAACTGACACTGAGCTAGCTTGTCCAGCTATAAAAAGCGACGTCAAACAAAGACAATGAACATTATTCCTCGACGAACACTAACACTAAAAGACCAACGCTAACGTGTAATCTTGTTGACAAAAACACAAGCGAATAGTATCACATATAACAGATGAAATCATTTCAGCGTTACCTTCTGATGCAGCACGTGTACAGTCTGAACATGCCTGGGCAGGATCCAGCTGCTCCACATCTGATTGGCCCTTTCTCTTCTTCGTTTGTTCGCTGACAGGAAGCGTTTTACCGCCAAATACCTGCGGAGTCGCCATCTACTGGTTGGATGTGTTCTCGCCAAATAATTATGTTTCACAAGTGCAACTTTTCATTAGTCAAACAACACCGATTGTGTGGACGATTTATAATTGAGCGATGACACGAAAGCCGTTAAATAAATCTCGAGGTTCATAAAAATAGATATTTGTAGTGTGAAGCTCAGTCCAACTCAGCATGCAACTTACCTGCACGAGGAATTGGCAAAAGACACAAAACGGACTGTTGATTGCACCACTAATAAAGAACATAATCTAACGACGTTATGCACACTCGCCACATTTATTAAGTAGTTGCTTGTACACTTTTATTTCAGGGCAGCGCGGACACTGGCACAGCTTGTGATCAGAAACGGACTCGTCCCTCTGTGGACGCGAACCAGCAACCTCCGTATCTCAACGGCTGAGTGCATGCGCACTAAATGGCACTCTTGTGGTGCGTCTCAAACTTGTCCTGCACCTCTGTGATTGGATCATCAAGGTGTGAAACTTAAGGACTAGCCATCTGTCAAATTCATACTCTAAACAAACAGGGGGCAGCATATGACCAGAGTAGCCACTAACTGCTGATAACTGTAGCTGCCCCTTAGCTAGTTAGCTCAGTGAGCTGTGCAGCTAGCTGTTCAGACTGGGAGCTCAGGGCCTTTGGGCTGGGACAGTTCGGCTCGCTGGTTCGTATTGCTTAGTGCTGTAGATATCTGTGCAACATAATAGACATAATAAATAATAAACCCTTAAGTACGCTTGTACGCATCGCTGGTACACATTGTGTTGCATCTCGCAGTTCACCGGTGTCAGTTTCTAATCTATGAAGTTGATTCTGCCGCTGAGCCAAAAACAATCTGCATGTAAGTGGAGTGAAAAGCTTTTGGCCAATCAGAGCGCTGCGTTTTAACACCCTCGCCCACTTGCCCCTCCTAGCCAAAGGCTGCGCACGATCAATTCAATTCAGTGCCTCAAGCAAGCCAGCCTGGCTGGATAACTGATCCCTCTTCGGCCGCTTGCTGTCACTGCCGGTGCAAACAGCATTGAAAAGGTCAAATTTAGACGTTGAGTTTACCCGACAGTGTTGTTAACCACTCATCAAAGTTACCGTTCATCGATTGTTGTGTGTGTGTTGCAAATAGTAGGCTAACCTTAACATTTTCCCGAATCCATTACTGCTACACGGAAAACTGTAGGCTTGCATGTCATGGCAGCACGCAAACCAAAGTCAGAAAAGTGGTTCTTTTAAACGTTCTTTAAGGTTGGCAGGTCTGTTTCAAACTAAAATTCTTACATATTGCTCCTTTAATGGAAAGAAAATCCCCCTTGTGACTTACTGGGGTACATACAATTTAAACAGAAACTACTCAAGCACGGTTAGTTTTTTTTAAACCCTTGTATGATGATATATCGGTCTTGTATATAAAACAATACATCCAGTGTTTTTAGATCCTGGTCCTGAGGGCCTCATGTCCTGCATGTTTTAGATGTTTCTCTGCTCCATCATGCCTGATTCAAATGAGCAGCTTGTCATCAAGCTCTGCCAATGACAGACGTGCTCATCTTCTTTGTAGAATGGCAAGATTTGACAAAAGTGAAGTACCTAGGGGCCAGACTTCAACATGCCCTGTCTGACCTGTAAAGCACATAATTCTAATAGGTTAAAACAATTTAATGCTCTCTGCTTTTTCAGTTTTCACTGAAATAAGTATTATATATGTACAGAAGTACAGGGGGAAAACAATGCACAGTTTCAAACTTGGAAGCAAGGTTTCAACACTGCGGTTAGATTTAAAAAATGTGTCAGAATCTGGAGCACAAAATCAAATGCTCTGATTTTGATGGAATTTTGATGAAACTCTGATGTTGCTTTGATGTACTTCCTGGTACCTAACTATGATGACCCACAGAAATTAATAAAATAAAATTATAAAAAAAAATGCTCTGTCCATTTAGTCAAAATCATCTGAAATGAATCATGTTGTACTCATTGTTTTTCCCATTGTTTGTATGATGATTTACAGACCAAAGCAAAATCTTAAATCCATTTTTACACGTGACCGAATATATGACAAAAGATGAAATGAATTTGTCGATTGCCAAAACAATTATCACCCATTCTTATTAACTAAATAATTCCTGAATTAATGTTATCAAAAAGGAGAAGAAAAATCTTCTAAAATAACAAAGAAAATATTTTTCTTAAGTGCTTTGTCACTTGAACACTAAATGCAATGACCTAATGCAATATTGGAAGTTAGTTAGAAATAAAAAAAATAAATAAATCAGCCAACAGTATGATAAAACATTTATATCCATGAATGACATCATACAGTTCCTTTTGGTTTTGTGGGCCTTTTTATTTTCACAATCCTTCCAAATGTACAAAAACAAAGACGTGTTACAAAAACAAAAAGAGAAAAAAAAAAAAGGAATTCACCATTACCATTATCCCCTGTGACGACAACAACAAAAACCAACAGATGACTGGAGACTGCTGTCAAACCAAGGTGCATCAGTCTGAGGTGTGGTAGACAGACCAGGGGAAATAAAAACCTCAATTTTTTGAAAAGCTGTCCCCTCTTCTCTAAAAATTTGTTTTAGTTTTGAAACATCGGGCAGGCCCTGGCCACCACCCCTCCACCGTCCACAGTTTTCCCAGAGCAGCGGAGGACCTAAAAGGGAGCGCCGCATCTTTTCGACTTGGCTTCAGAGCATTCGGTAGTTCACTAAGAGAGTGGAATATAATTTAGTTCTTTCTTTGCATGGATTTCCCCAATCCTCCTCCTCCTGTTGTGGGTGGGATGTTGAGTTCCTGTATGGAGCTTTTATAGCTCATTGTCGTCCCTCTTCTTCTTCTTCTTCTTAGACTCCTCCTGCACTACCAAGGGATTGGTGGCCTCTCTCTTCAAGTAGGAGATGAAGTCGCTCACCTCGCGACCACCCTGAAACGCAAAACGGTGAGATGGGATGATGAACAGAGTGGATAGAAGCAGGACTTTGTTTTAATGAACGCTCAAGCAGACACTCACCTCGTATTTCTTTGGGGTCATCTTACGTCCAGCAGGGGCAAAGTACAGTGTGGGGAAACTAGAAAAGCAAAAGGTTGAGGAGATTGATGAGAAATCACATCAGTGAGCAAAAATGAACCCACAAACATTAAATTTACAGCCCAACTAAAACTGGATTTTTAAGGTCGATACCAATGTTTGAGTTCAAAAATATCCTGTAACAATTTATTGGCTTGGCCTTTTTTATCAGTTTACATCTAAATAACTTTCCGTGAAATACAAAAGCTAAATGGGAATTATATGACAAGTCTTATTTCTTCCCGAACATAATTTGGAAGTAGTGTGCAAGTTAAACTTGGCATTACATTATCCGTCAAGGCTTTCTGAGGCAGAGGGGAAGTGTGAATATTACACCGAAGTGACCCATGACTCACCCGCTGACTTCATATGGAGATGGCACATCATTGGCTGTGGCGTCCATCTTGGCAATGACAACGTTGGGATCCCCAGCAAGCTTTAAGACAAGAGGAGGGAAACAGTCAATTGTTTGCAAGCTAGTTCACAAAATCTAACTTCTGGAGAGTCTGTAAGTTCCGGTCCATTACAACTTTCGCTCAAAGCCAGTAAAACATCGGTCTTATATGCTGGTTTCTATCGTTTTTTTAAATATTATTTTACACTTAAAAATCTACAAAAGTCATGAAAGACAACACCAGGTTCCCTAAGGTTTTCAAACTACATTTTTTTGTGTTCTTGTTGATTAATCTCTTATAGTATGTTTAAAAGTAAACACTGAACTTGAAGCCCTTCTTTTATCAAGGCTATTAAAAGGGAATTATTTTAGAACATTACCTCAATCTGTTAAATCTAGCAACAGTAGTAGATAAGACAGAAGTTCATTTATCGTTACGAGTCCGTTCCCTCACCTTCTCCCCCAGCTCGTTGAATTTGGGCTCCAGGCTCTTGCAGTGTCCGCACCATGGAGCGTAGAACTCGATCAGCACGTCTTTGTTGTCGTCGTTGACGATGGAGTCGAAGTTCTCAGCCACCACGACCTGAAGACAAATGAAAGATGTCACAAGTTCATCATTATGGACTGATGAACAGCTTTCAGTCATTTTTAAAACTCTGCACTGTGATTTTAGTAACTAAATGTTCAATAAGACCTACTGCTGTTTTTTAATGCTCTCAACAAGCACAGTATCCAATAAAAATAACCAACACTGTACAACAATATAAATGCATTCTGCTATTAATACACTTTAAATGCGTACATAATAGTTGCTAGATAGTCAACTAGAGACTACACATGTACATTTTTGTTGTATTTTAAGTTCGACCAAGTTCAGTTTAATAAAACACATTTTTCCAGATAAGTTGAACATTTTAGTATGGCTTCTTCATATGGGAATGCACCCCTTACAAAACAGAAGAAGCCCAAGAGTCTCGCCCCCGGTAAACCCAGGGGTGTAATCAAGATCTAGATTAATAGAACATAAGAATCTTCCTTGAGGTTTCATTACCTTGACAGGTCCGTCGTTGTTGTCTGGGATGGGCTCTGATTTGAGGTAGCGCTTCAACTTGCCGTCAAAGTAGTCCTGCAGGAAGTTCTCCAGAGCTTTTCCGTCGCGTCTGTCACAAGAACAAAAACAGAGCTTCTTTAAAATAACCAGTAGAGAATGGTGTGTGGGGAGAAAACACAGGCAGAATCAGATATTCATGTTTTCACTTGGATAAGAAGCCAATAATCTGACTTTCATGTAGTTTTTTACTGCCCGCTTCTGCAGGCAAATGAAAATAAGTCGTACTGCATTTCTGTAAATGTTTGTCTTGCTCCTGAGCTCTTCTACAGATCTGTCTTGTACCACAACACCTGGGGAACTTGACTGACTGTTATAATAACCACGAGATTGTCCTCCAACTCACACTGGTCAGACAGCGGAGCACCTTCTCCGGAAGGCTGCTTCAGCTTCGCTGTCGTAGCAACAGATACAGGAAATCTTTCCTGCCACAAGCCATCACTTTATACAATAACTCTCTCACCTCTGCCTGATAGAGAACTCTGGTCTCTCTACTGTTTTGTTGTATATATTATTATTGCTTACACTGTGCACTGTATATATTCACTATGTATATATTGGATTCTATTTATGTTATGTACGAAGTGTTTTATTTGTGGACCCACTACTGCTATAACAAAATAATTTCCCAGTCTGGGATCATTAAAGTATTTCTATCTATCTATCTATCTATCTATCTATCTATCTATCTATCTATTGCACATTAAGAGAACACACCGTTAGTACATTAGACAAGCATCTCCTTGTTGTGTGAAAGGGTGTTGATTGAGGCAACTCCCGCAGAGACATCATTAGTTCAGCACCCTTTTAAAGTCAACAAGCTAGCAAAAGGGAGAATGTGTGTATAATTAGGTCTTCCTTAATACGTATGCCACGTGTGGCAAATTTAGATGTTTGAAATGCACTTGTGGCAAACGACAAAATGACCATTTGGCTGGACTCACGAGAACTCCTCAGCCATGGCGTATTTGTCTCCCTTGGCAGTGCGGATGGTCACCACAGGCAGTTCTCCTGAGCTGCCATCCAGGCCGAACTCGGACACGTCGTGGCTGAACGCGGCCTTGCTGGCGACAGCAAAGTTCAGCTTCTTGCCTTGATCCAGGAAGCTCTTGGCCACCCTCATCACCCTGTACAAAGTCACAGAGAACAAACATAGCTTGTGATTTTTCAATGTTTAGAAACACAAGACGACTGAGATTTGAGCTCAGATTAAGAAAGTCAACAGCCACTGTGTGACGGTGAGGAACCCTGGATGAGTTCAGAGACACTCACCTGTTCCTCCAGTAGTTGGAACCCTTGGGATTTTTGTCATAATCAACATCATAATAAGCCACCAGCAGGTCTTTTCCCTTCAGCTGGTCTTTGTTGTCGTCTGTCATGTGGGGGCAGATTCCAAAGCTGAGATGGACAGAGAATATCAAAATTACAAATACATTTAAATCAACAACCCATGTTCTCCAACCACGTAATCCAGCTATGCAGATGGTTAACAGCAGTGGAACATGTACAAGAATTTGGTTTTGATCAGATCAAACTCTTAGAAATACGCTGCACATACTGACATCCTGCAAACTTCAATTTCGTGCAGATTGTCTAGACAAGAGGTTAGCCTCAAGAAAAGTGAAACATGCTGATAGGGGCATCAGCATCACGAGGGCAAAAAAAATAAATACAGGTGACTCATCCACCCGCTTCGCCACAAAACGGTTGGTGGGAACACTGTTAAACCACATGTAGATGAGATATGCGCACACATGTTGTATCTTTTGTTCAGTTACCTACTTATGATATCTGCCTTTAAACTAGCAAAATGTACAAGTAAAAGCACGTATCCCCCAAAATATACTGATGACAGTGCGGACTGAATTCGGTTTATGCCACAAACTCCTCATAATACTGAAAGACATGGAGACACCAGCATCATAATGTTTTTTCAGTGTCGTCTAATGGGGCCCTTTGGAAGATAGTGCAAGTTTTAAAAATAACACAGGAAGTAGCATGCTGGAGGTTTCACACTCGCACCCTTCTTGCATCATTTGATTTTAAAAAGGTTTTTAAGGACCCATAACACTCCTATCATAACAGTTTATCATTATAGTTTGAAGTCAATGATCCTTTCGTTTAATTAGGCATGACTCTTGTTCTTTATTACAGTACAGTGTGAGTATGAAGCTTAAGATAATGATTAAGCGAGCCGTATACAACAAAGACTTGAGAGCAACATTTGCTATTTCTATTGAAAATAAATCGGTCAGTTACATCATTAACCTCCAAAAATGTCATGAGACCAGGTAACAGTTTTTGTTGATCACAAGTACCAAACACAAATTGTTACAGCTCAGATGTATGCACTTCAACCGCTGTATGTGTTTCACTGTAAAGCCTGCGGAGTAACTAAAGTAACAATAAACTAAAGTTATTGCAGTGGAGTGAAAAGTACAATATCTGCCTCCAAAATTGAGGAGTGGAGGTATAACATAAGAAGAAAACGAAAATACTTAAGTTACTTCATCCCTTGTTACTGACACAATCATCTTTTACTGCAAATGTATACAAGTTTTAAATAGCAGTTGTCAGTCACCTGAATTACGAACAATCAGTACTGAAAAAACATATCGATTGATCCCTGCTCCTAGTGGAGCGACAGCTGACTGTGTTTGCAGAGTGCACACCTCACCTACTACACAAGGTCCTGTTGGCACCAGGCCATGTATGTAAACATGTACAGTGACTATGCAAGATGACCAAGTTTTACCATTGTCAACCAGACCTACAAGTACCAAACATGTCTGCTGCTTAACTGGAGCTGCTGAATGCTAACTAATGGGGGAAGGATGCAGATAAAACTCACATGTTGTCCTGGATGAACCTCTTGATTTTGTTGCTGGTGTATTTCTCATCGGTGAACTTCACAGAGCTGTCTTCAAACTTGTTGTTGAGTCGTGGTGGGCGGAACAGGACGACTCCCCTGTCGACCAAAAACAGGAAATGTCACTGTAGTCCTACTGCACCGACGGCAGCTGTGTTCATAACATCAAATGTGTATGGAATTGAGCTATTTGGCTTATTTGCCAATTTCTGCTCCCATGGGCTTGTGTGAAAGCAAGAAAGATGACTAAGCCAAAGGTGGAAAGAGCTACTTACTCTCCATCGATGCCTTGACTCTGGAGGAGAGCCTCAGAGTTGGTGTGGGCAAAACGGTAGTTGTCTCTCAGGGCGCTGGCTGCCTTCAGGTACTCAGCCTGTGATGTGCTCTTGTCATCAGCAAAGAACCCTAAGAAGGAAAGACAAATCCTATTCAAAAAGGGCTACAACAAACATGGTGCTGTTGTTTGTGGTTGTAACCAAAAAAGGCTCAAGTTACCATCCCATTAATGTTATTGCTGATGGACTTTGAATTTCACTCATTCACCTTAATTTCTGCGTTTACAAATAGTAACTCACCAATAACACTTGCGTCTTGGTCTGCAATGAACTTGTCAAAGGCTGCGTCATCCTTGAGCTCCACAGAAGCTGGGCCAGCCTGCTTCTTGAGGAAGCTGACAATCCCATCTACAGAAAGCGAGAGGAAAGTAGAGGAAGAACACGGAGTGAAGAAAAGATGGAGAGAGACAACCGTGAGGTCACATAAATAAGTATATGAGCATTTTTGTGGGTGTGAAATCACACTAGAGGCAAATACCTGCTGTTCTGGGACCATCATAGGGACCAGAGTCTTCTCCATCCCTGAAGATCTTCAGGGTCGGATAGCCACTGACACCATATTTGCTGCATGTGTTGCTGTTGGATGTGCAGTCAACCTAAGAGGAAAGAAAACCATTCACTTTCTGAGGTCCAGAGAGCAGAGAGCCTTGCTAAAGTGGACAAAGTTAAGTGAGCTGCATTATGCAATACCTTGACCAGAGGGACGCTGCCTTTCAGACGTGTGGCTGCTGCCTCATACTCAGGTGCTAGCCGTTTACAATGGCCACACCTAATGGACAGAAGATATGATGAGTCAAACACAAGCACAATTTACACTTCAGCTGTAGTCAGGTTTCAGCTTGGCCAAGATCCTGAGGGAGGTCTAGTGATTTCGCCATTTGGAATTTGATACTTCTGACGTAATTCAGTAGGGTTTGTGAAAAGGTTTAGCCTGAGGGCAACAAACGTGATTCAGAAGACTGAAAATGATTTAGCTTTAATCTTTGCTTATGACTCCATTAATTGTTTGGGTCACAAATGCTGAGATAATGATATGAAATGTCCATCACATCTCCCCAAAGCACGAGTTGGCATTATAATATTGTTTATTTTGTCAGTGCAACAGTCCAAAGAAAAAAACATATTTGTGTAACACAAATATTCACGTTTAATACATTATTTTCATAGAAATATGACGTTTCCGTTCTAGATAGTATAAAGTGGTCAACGTTTTAATCATACCATCTCGGTTAACTTCTATATCTATTCAAGTTTGGCACAGTGGAACCACGTCACAGCTCTTTTTGACCAATCAGAGGTGGACACCAAAACTTCCCCAGCCAATCAGAACGTTACAACAGTCAAAGGACAACCCCCTAACTTCCTCATAGCCCCATTCGTACGTAGTTTCCATTGAAAATCATGCGGAAAACTTATAAGTACAAGACAGACATACGAGTCTTCATTATTTGATTCCATTTTTAATTCAAATCTACTGTCAAATCGTGGCAGTCTTTGAATCACTGGTCTACTTCAATTAAAATTACCAGTACAGGTAGTTGGCTTACACCTTTCCGCTTCAAGCTAATATGCTAACGTTTGGTCACTAGCCAATAAACCTAAGACAATTTGACACTTCCGTCTATGTTAATGTTAGAAGTAGACAGACGTGCAATTTTTAACATACACAACGAATGATAAACATAAAAAAAAACTATCGAGAGACATTCACAGTATTTTAAGTTCTGCAAGTGAATGGCAATTAGCTGAACTGCTCACCGCGAAGCAAGTAAGCTAGCGT
>CAEMYA010000045.1:1942299-1991594 GCA_903131615.1 Diplodus sargus | reverse complement strand
GGTTTAACTGAAACTGTGCACATAACGTCTGAAGACTCACCACGGGGCGAAAAATTCCACCAGAGCGAGGTCATGGGTTCCAATCTTGCTTTCGAAATCATCATCCCCGTAATCAAGCACATCACTGGCCCGGGAGAACCCAGCGAGAGCGGCCAAAAAGATCAGCCTCAACATTGCAGACCGCACTCGCTAAAAGTCTTCTTGACTTGTTAAACAAAAAAAAATGCAAAATATGTCCGTGACGGCCCCCTCTTCAGCGACGTAAAGCCCAGAGATGCAGGCTCATCCGACAGGGCCAAATGCAGACTAGTCGATAGAGAAAGAGAAAGGGATGGAGGCGGTGAAGATGTTCAGGCAGGCTGCGGGACCTCTCCTCCTAACCACAGTGTGGCAGCCTCCCATTGGTCCAATCCATGCGTCACTCTGCCTCTGTCAGCCAATGAGACGTAAGCAAACGGTCCTTCTTCCTCTCAGAACCAATCACAACTCGACAAAATCAAAACCTCTCTCTCACACGCGGAAGTGCTTATGTTACTAGTTCCCTGCTTGATATCCTGGCTTTTTAATGAACGGCAAACAACTCCAAGTGCGTCGTTACAGCAAGTTGCAAGTGCTCAATCCGTGGACCGATACGACTGAAATACAGTTGCAGTGAGAAACGTGTATGAAAATGACAAACCTTTTTCTTATAATAAAAGGTGTAATAGTACAGGGTACAACTTTTATGTCACCAAGGAGCACTTTGACTCCTTGTAAACTTCAGCCAGTAATAATACATGTAGAGAAGTACAGCAACACAGAAAAGTAGATGCAGGACAAATCCAACAAACCAATAAATACTTAAATATCCCCATCAATTTAATCAGTCTAAACTGTACAAAAAAATTGAGAAGTTAATGCATATTAAAACTTGGATGACAATAGAGTGACCAACTTGGTATTGGATCATTTTCAAAGATATTACTCACACTCTATTGTCATGTTAGTCTCACAACTGAGAAGTTGTTTTAAAATTGTTGTTTTAAAGTCGTTGCAGCTCTGGGTTGTAATATAACTGCGTGACCCCATTTCTACCCCATTTTTAAAAACTCTTTTTAACTGCCTTTCAGATGAGTTATTAAGTATTTTCAACCACTCCTTCACAGGCACCTTCCCTCAAAGACTGCCATGGTAAGACCACTTTTTAGTAACTACCGACCCATATCAAACACTATCAAAATCATCAGACACTAGTTTTCAAAGCCTGATTACATTTTGAAATCTTCCTTCAGACAGCACTACTTTTATAAGTCCCTAAGTTGTGATGTGTAAATGCTCAGTGTTCTTTCCACCATTGTCTCAGATGTCAGTGAAAAGGTCACACACACTTATCACCATGTTGATCTGCTGGGTTTTACCATCATTGCGCTATGCACCGTATCTGTTGTGGAAACACTAATACCCCAGGATTTAGTGGGCTGGTGCTATTACTTATATAATGATAATTTAATGGAAATATGTGTTATTATCTCTGTTGCTGTTTTGCCATTGCAACAGGAAGCTACTAGGAAGGCCAAACACTTAATAAAAAACAGGTAAACATACTGCACTCAAGACAGTAAAAATAGATAATTATGCTTTAAGATGATGAAAAACAAGCATAGTCTCTATCTTTTATGAGTAACACTGGATTTTCAACAGGCAATGCTGGCATCAGTTATAGTAATTTATCCTGTAAATTTTGTACCGCTTAACTTAACTGAAGTATCAACTGAAGTGAGATCTTCATACCCTGTCTTGAAAGAGGGGCTTTGTATCAAAATATTGCTTTAATACTTGTACTGTTTTATTTATATCATGCCCACTTGATGCATTCCTAAATCATCTAAAAAAAAAAAAGGGTAGCAAAATGTAAATAAAGATGTGATTAATCATAACGACCAAAAAATAAATGATACACACAAGATCAGAGATCAGATATTATTCCAGCAAGCAACTCACAGGTTAGTCTGGCTGTGATTATGAGACAATGTAGGTGATGTAGTCTTTGTCTTCTTAGGTCTAAATTAGAGGTGTTGTGATAAATCAATATTTCGATAACTGTGATAATTACAAATATAACATTGTATTGTAAGTATTGTAAATAACACATTTCCTCTTAAATTTCAGTTTCTTCACGTTATTGCTTTGTCACATAGCAGGTAGCTCTTTCTATGATGATATTATCTTGAATTCTTAAGGCCGCAGTAATCGTGTAGTGAAGATCTGATATTGTCAGTTTTATTCTAAAACCCCCCCAAGCAGATTCCATTTTGATTCTTAGTTTCAGTCTTATTACAGAAGACACACAGGCAAAAGTAGGCTTCAAATTAATTACCAGTTTGATACAGTATGTGATAATGATTTCAGTATTTTATGAAGCTTCAGTTGTAGTACTATGCCAGCAGAGGGAGCTCTCACACAGCCCAGAGTCAGTGACTCCATAGTCAGGTAAGGTCTTTTCAAAAGACATGTTCCATCAGTGTTAAATAAAAGCAAACCATCATACAACACCTCAGACGGTAAGTCAGATCCAAAGATTTGTTTTAGTTTAAAGGTATTCCTCACAGACATAGGAATCTTGTATTTCGGTCATGAGTATTTGTAAGCAGTATATTAAAATACATTTTTATAAGTCATATTCATTTCCAACCTGTACCATGTATCAAACCAAGGGTAACATGTCTGACACTTGCAGAGGCCAATATATCCCATGTTAAAGTGTCTTTCAGCAATATTTTCTTAATGACTCAGGCCCTCATCACTTTTTTATTAGTTTCATGTTAATCTGCCAAAACTCTGCTATGTACTATATTACTACAAAACTCACTTACTTACTCACTTGTTATATTGAAAGAGGAAAGTTACAGACCCGTAGTGAAAATCTTGAAAGTCTAAGAGACATAAAAGTACTGAAACAGAAGATCTTTCTCAAATTTTGTATCAAGCCGCATGTTTTATTTTCTGTCTTCCTTCCGATCTTATTCAAGGTTAACAGATATTTGTGGGAAAAGAAGAAAAAGAAGATGCAGATAAAAAAACTGTTTGGTTGTGCAAAGAATGGTCCACATGAAGAATATCATATGGTATCTGACCATGTAGTGTATGGAGTTTCTATAAATGCATTGTTGCCTCGTTAACCTACAGTACAGTGCAAGAAAAACAATGACTTTTAAATCATGCTCAACTACACTCATCTAAAACCATGTGTTTCAGTGTGGAAAGTACTCTTGTCTTCATTTTTGTAAACCTTGCTTCCAAAACTTATCTCTGTGGCTCAAACATCCACACAGCCAGCTGACAAGCTGTGCTGCTAATCCTTTAAAAGCAGAGGTGCCTTTCTTCCAGAGCAGCCACCGTTTACTGTAAACTTACAGCTGAGATTGGGATTGCAGAAATAGAAATAGGGATCAAATTAGGTTAGAGGAGGGCTGAAAGTGTGAGTACAGAAACTGTATTGCACTACACAGCACTCTGTCAAATATCTGCACTGTTTCAAGGTCATCTATTGGTTATCCACCGGCGCTTCAGCCCGTACACATTTTCATCATCATTCAGTCGACATATTTTCCCTCACACACAGACTGTCACATCGCTATTCCACCACCACTTTATCTTACGAACCAGTGTTTTGTCTGTGTGTGGCCCAGTGCTTCTGCGCTGTACGGATTTATTTTCCGTTACCCACAAAGCCCCTTCGTTCCTAAATCAGAGCCCCCATTGCCTCTGTAAAGTGGTTGCCACGGCAACCCTCCTGCTCCTCAGCCATATCTGGAACAAGGAGGAGGAGAGATGAGGGCTGCAGCATTATGCTTGTGACATGCTCTGAGAGCTGTGAGAGAGCGAGAAGGAGGGAGGGAGGAAGAGGATGTGAGTGTATGTGCGTAGTCAGAACCTCCCTCCAAATCCTCGAACAGAGAAACAGATTCTTGATTCCTTCGCAAAACACCAACACTTGAAGTCTCAGCTACGTCTTGTCAGAACACTGAATGTCTTGTAGTCCTGTCAGCGTCCAGACCAAAACACTGGAAAAGTTGTTGCCTGTTTCATCACCGCAGACAATAAAACTTATTCACAACAGGACAAAGCACTTGTTACATACTTCCTGCAATGCAGAGAGAACACTGACATCTTCACACTCGCTTGTAAATAACAGACGGACACTTTCTTTGTTGTTTTCTGAGATTGCGCAACGGATGTTTATACTGTAGATGTGTTCACAGTCAGCTTTTATATTACATAATCATGGAGCTTTAAGGATGAATCAGGCAATATTCTACGTATTTTCGTTGTTGGCAAAACATCGCATGAAGAGACCAAAACTAAAAATGTCTTAGTCTCTCAATACTTTACAAATACTTCAGTTTTCATTAAATGCAAACTAATTGCAAGATCTGAAGCTAACAATTGTTAATCCGTTAATCTGCCACTTATATTTCGATCTCAAATAACAATTTTGGTCTGTAATTGTCCCAAATTGCTCTGAAAAGACGTTACTTACATATGCTCAGTCGAACTTGTGCATCCACTTTAGATGGAATACGCTGCACCCATCTAGTTCTGTTGTTCAGGAGGATGCTGCAATGCTGTTTTGTTATGAGTACGAAACTTCATCAGGCTTTTCATCAGCTATAGGTGAAGTAGACAATGACTGAATATTCATTTTTGGTTGAATTTATCCTTTAATACGCACAGGCAATACTTGACAGTATGATGAATTTATTGTTGTTTATCATGGGATTTGTTATCGCAAGCTTCATCCTTTCACTGTCTATGAATGCTTAATTAGGTCAATGAAATCTGACATCGGCCAGGGTTCAGTGTCTTGGTTCTGTGAAAACAAGAACCCTGAATACTGGCCTCTCAAGCATAATACAGTTTTGTTATGCCTTTGACTGAACATTGTCACATGACACTATGCAACCACGCTGATCGCAATCACGCTCCTCGAGCTACGTTACCATAGTTACCCAAAGCTTGGGCTTCATGCTTGGGCAAATTCCTCCTAGATACCAAAGAATTAAGTCCAGCTCACGTAGAAGCTAAAAAAGCAATCCTTTATCAACACTATGAGACACAGACAGAGCAGGTACTGTTAAATAGATGATTTCTTTAATAAAATTCATTACAGTGTGACATTCAGCGATGAGCTGGAATGATATTGCTTCAGTCGCTTACAGTACAGAATCCAGCCTGGCCAGTGTGTGTTATAACATTACATTTTTGACATCAGTGTGTCAACAAACGTACAAATCCTTTGGAGAAGTGTCTTACCCTGTTAATCTACATTCAAAATCCACTCAAAATGGTGAAAAGAAACCGTGTTCACACACTCCACAATGGAAAGTAAAGCACAGATGGATGGACCACACAAGCACCAGATAGTAGGAATGAAACAACACACAGGAATGAGAGGAAAAGACAGAGTATAAGACATGCGTCAGGAAGGGACAGCGGTGGGGTAAAGCCGGGTTTGGTGGGCGTAGGAGTGCTTTGGGAGCAGAGCCATAGATACTGTTTGGCCATGCAGAGACGGACAAACCGCAGCCATCTTTGCTCAGTTACAACAGCGTACAGTTTGTGCACCATCATTAATCTTTGCTGCAATTTTAGAGCTGGGCTTGGCTTTGAGTTTAAAGTCCAATGCAGTATTCTGGGACTCTGGTTTGGTTTAGCCAGATAGCTGTGTATAATATACTGTAGATTATATTATAGAGATGTATACTGGAAGGGCAAGGAAGGTTGATTAGATAAGTAGTAGGAATAAAAGAGGCAATGACATAGATATTCATAATATCTATGGGCACAGAGCGGGGTGTTGTGCATGTGTGTGTGCCCAGAGGTTTGTGCAGGTGAGGTCAGGGGTCAGTGTCTACTTGAACTGCTTGAGGGGTGCGGGCACCTTGATGTCCTGACCTCTTTCCAGTCTCTTCTCGCACTCGATAAGGTAGTTGACACCGTCGACCACGGTCTGCACCAGCTGGACCTGATGGAGGGATGCATCACACTTGTGAGACACACACAACTGTGAGACAGCATCAACTAGAGGACAACAACCTTCTCTAAATGAGTCTCGAAAAGGAATGCCTTCTCTAAATAAGAAAATAAAAAAAATAGCTAATCTCCAAAACAAATACTTGCCTTGCCTGTGTCAGCTGTGAGGTTTATAAACTATAGTTGCACAGTTTGACGATAGAAAGGATTTGTTTACATGCTCACAAATGAAGAAGGATACAATCTTGTTCACATCCAGATGTGAATAGTGTCCTAAGATATGTTCTAAGTTTTGCTTGTTGAGAACCACGTTTAATTTAATTCATACTGATTAACCCATCATGTAAAGTCATAATGAAAGAAGATTTGTGTTTGGTACATAAGGGATACTTATTCTACTACTACTCTGCCTTTTCCTCCATCTATTAACTTGTTGGCTTGGGGCACCAAGTAGCCCGGTAGCTCAGAGGGTAGAGAGCGAGTCCCATGCACAGAGGCCCTGTCCTTGCTGCTGCGGCACAGGGTTCGAGTCCAATCTGTGGCCCTTTGCTGCATCTTATCCCCCTGCTCTATCGTCCTGTTTCCTCTCAGCTCTCTGAGCTATCCTGCAACTACAGGCAAAAAAAAACCAAAACACACACACACACACACACACAAAAATACTCGTCTCCACCCTTAGAGTGCTCCTCTCCTGAGTGGATGATGGAGGACTAGCCTGCTCTGAGCAGCCCACGCTCACAATAAAGCTTAAATCCAGAATAGATGTTAGAGTCAGATGACTGCAAAGGTCCAGTTACATTCTAACACATACACCTCTCTATGTCAAAGTCACAGATTCACTTGGACAGAAGCAATCACAACAAGTCATATCTCAAAATTAGGTATGTGTTTCTCAGTCTGCACTATATAGGGATGAATTAGTACATTGCAATCCAACCACTGGAGGAGAACAACAATACAGAACAGCTTCATTGTAGTGTATGACTGTCACACAGGCGTGACAGCATGACACATAACAACATAACAAAGACAAACTACATGCTCAGTCTGGACAAGGACACACTCCTCTCCTCTCCTCTCCTCTCCTCACTTTGGTCTGAAAAAACAACACTCTTTTTGTATTTCTGCTATAACTGAGTTTCTATTTGGGCTCTAATCCAACATGTTGACAGAAAACATGCCAGCAGTGTAGTTGCTGTCTGATACGTAACAAATATCTCCCAATGTAACACGGCTGAGACTGTTTAAATGCTACAGTGACAACACTGATGCAGTAAATATTGAGTCTAATTAATTCGTTTTTTTCAAGAAGGAGTTACTGGTCGAGTAACTGGCCACTGTTTCTTTACTCAGCCCCGACCACTATGCAGTTCTACATGGGTTTCCCTACCTCAGACTGTCCCAGGCGGTCCAGGTTGGAGATGTCGAACACACCGCCCACAGCAGCCGTGTCCACACCACCTGTCCCTCGCTTCTGCAGACGCAGGTTGGCCAGGATCTTACTGAAGCGGGCATCCTAAGCGTTGAATGAGAACAGTTCAAGTTTCAAAGCACTTTTATCACCATATTACTAAATGTGAAAATCTATGTTTTTCCACGTATCTGCAACATTCAGACATTTTGAAACTTTTACCATCGACATTAATAAATCTTATGAACCTAGACCTACAGAGTGTTGCACAACACCACTTCCAGTTGTTTGGTAAAACAGTTGTAGAGTAGACTGAGTAGCAGAATAAACTTTACGAAGGGGAGGGGACATTTCTCTTGGGCACAGCACAGTTCAAAGCATCTGACACAAGTGAGACACTTGCTTCACATTAAAACTGAACTGAAGAAGCTGTTGAATGAGAGTTAAAACACTGTCAAGAAAATCGAGCAAGTCTAGTTGCCTTCAAATAACAGATTTCACATAAAATATCTGGAAACATAAAAGAGCCATTTGACTATAGATGCAAAGGAAAAAACAACTAACTTGGCCTTTTCTAATAGCAATACACAGTACAAATTGCATTACATAATTCTGCTGATTCTCCCATTCTCATCTATTCTGGAAAGAAAATACTAACTGGTTCAGGATATTTAATGCTTTTTACTATTTTGGTGCTTTAAAAGCCACACCGGTGCTCTGTTTTTCTATCAACATTAGTCAAAAATAGATTAACAAAACAGAGTACCCTTGTTATCCACTGAAGTGTGAGTATTTCTTTGTATTACAACTACTATGTTACCTTGCTCAGCAGGGGCAGTTTGACGTGGACCCCGGCCCTGAGCCCTGTGCCCAGGTTGGAGGGGCAGGTGAGGATGTAACCGAGGTTCTCATTCCACATGAACTCCCAGCCTCTCTCCTGGATCAGACGCTCCACCTTAGAGAGTCACAGTACAATGAGGGTGTGTTTCATTCATAAAATCTCTGACCTTCGGCACTTTTCATGGGTGTGTTACAATGTTAATACAAAGCAAACTGTTATTTGCAGCTGATTTTTCGGATCATTTTTAGATTTTTCAGAGTGAATGAAGAGTTGAAGACTTGTAGGACTGATGAATGAAATCTGGTGAAGCCGACTGACAGAGACACTAGCACTGAGGTGTTTTGTCAAATCCTCAGTATGTAACAGTGCATTGCCACATGTTGCAGCGTTTGTCCTTTGCTCTCTCTCTAAGAAGGAACTTGGACTGCTTGGATAAATAATTTATGTTTGCACGACCATGTTTGGACAGTGTTTTTGTGCATCTCTACAGGTTTTATTTTTATGGCAGGGCAAAGACGAGGATGAGCAGTTGTTTGCTTCTGCAAGCACTCAGTAGATACTTCAAACTTGTAATAATGCCCTCCATTTTAGCTAATTAAATCCCTACAGCCACCTGATAGCAGCAGGACAGGTATGTCTGTTACAGCTGCTTAATAATCTCAAATATTTTAATTCAATAAAAGATTTCGGGTAAGTAACTATTACGAACTGGATGTCTGTGAACTGTCAACTTTTCAGCTCAGTTATGTTGGAACCAGCTTACTATTTTCTCTGGTCTCTACTAGCATTGGGAGTAAATGTTTACTATTGGCAAACAAACAAAGAAAAGATTGAGGACAACCAAGGATGTATCCTCAGAAACATGCAAATTTAAAGACGTCACACAGGTGGCACTGTTTGAATCTGTGTAAATACAGCTTGTCGTCATATTTGCAGCCCAGAGAGCAAATGAAAGTCTGAGAGATTGTTACTTTAAACATGCTGTGCCTAATTTTCAAATGGTCCACTATGATACAGTAACTTGGTTTAATTGTGAACAACTGACACCTAACTGCTACAAAACAACTACAGTAAAGTGGTAAAGTCCGTCTCTGTGAATCAAACTGCGTGATGGTTATTCAATATGCTTCTCAATTCAGAGATGCATTATAAATATAGTGCATGTAGATCAGAGAGAACAATCTCAAGACAGTTAAAAAGTTCAGTGTCCTTCTTTCTTAATCCCAGCCATCGTCTCTCTCTCATCTCA
Organism: Diplodus sargus; assembly: GCA_903131615.1. Classification (NCBI taxonomy): domain Eukaryota; kingdom Metazoa; phylum Chordata; class Actinopteri; order Spariformes; family Sparidae; genus Diplodus; species Diplodus sargus. Next base: position 1,982,081 of record CAEMYA010000045.1, on the reverse strand, counting down.
ACATCTTAAATGATCCACAATCACACACACAAACACAGTCATACCTCCTTGAGGCCTTTGCAGAACCTCTCAAAGACTCTCTTCATGTTGCCTCCCTTCTCCATAGAGATGACCCTGGTGTGATCCTCCTCATTGATCCAAATCAGGAATGTCTTGTTGTTGTTGTGCCTGCACAGATAAGAGTTATATTGAGCTATATAGTATTGAACCCAATTGATTAGATTTATTTGTCCTCTGCATTTTGCCCCAAGGAGCACTGGACACACACAGTAATCCAAAAAGGGAGGGGTTGTTTATTTGGATGCAGTGACCAGGGAACTTAAATACAGAGCTGATATCCCTTTCTTATTCACCGCATATGGAGAGAGATATGAACATATGGTCGTCACACATAAATGAATAGTCTTTTTTGCAGGCTCAATCAAAAGAGAACAGATATTTTGAAAGGTAGTGAGAAGAAATTGATGGTGGGTTTTTCTCTGTCAATGGAGGCGAACAACATTGGTGACCAGAGAGAAGCCCATTAACCATCGTTCACTGAGGATAATGCTTGTTTCTGCCACAGGTCATGCACTGTTGTGTTCCTCAGAGTGGTCTGCAAGGCTACACTGTGCTTACAAGGCTGTATAACATGGTATCAATTTCGAAGAAACATGGCACCTCATAAAACATAACACAAAATGAGACCTCACAACTTGTCAAGATCAGTTTGTCAGTAGTAAAGAAAGGTTTACATCTCTTTGAATTTTCTAAATATTTAAAAAGTCAGTATATAAATAAGTGTGAAGAAAGTGGTGCTATCATTAGGCTCAATAGTACACTAGTGATCACTAGTGTTATGGTGTAATGTCAGAAGGTTCGCCTGTCCATATACATATAATGAAAATCTAAAAAGCAAACTACGGTGACATTTGCTGAACATATTCATGCTCCCCAGGGGGAAGCATCCACTGGATTTCAATGAGCCAATGACCCCTCCAAGTACAGATCTCATGGCAAACTGGATATTTCACATAGCTGGTATCAGCCTCTACAGAGGCTTTTTGTCCACACTGACCTCCTTAATAGTGTTAGATTTAATAAAGTAATGGATAGGTTATGGCAACAGCAGGCTGGGTAGAGGGAAGAAAGAGAGAGAGCTAGAAAGAACGGCAAGGCGCTGAAACAAAAAAAAGAGTATAGGAAAAATGGGGGTGATGACAAGCAAAAATAAGAGAAAGTAGAGCAGAACATATAGGCAATGAGACAGTGAGAAAAAAGGAGGGAGAGAATGAGCCAGGGAAGGGAAGAGAAAGCTGGCAGTGGATCTGAAAGAAGAGATGAAGGAGGGATGAAGTGAAGGTGAATTATTAAGGAGAGGAGAGGCTGATACGGCTGGCAGGAGAGAGGAGGGAGGCTGGTGATTGATTTTGGCCAGCTGGCACGTTGCATTGGGCTATTCCTGGGTACATGCTGAAACTCAGTGCTGAGGGATCATTGTCCGCATTGCTAATACACCTCCACCATAGCTCAGCAACAGGGAGACGACATTACAGGTGCATGCCAGACAGATAGGAATTGTACAAGTTCTGAAAAAGACTGTGGAATCTTTTCACATTTACATTATGGACAGAGCTTTTACATATGAAAAATAACAAATTAAGCATGAAAAGACTGGCTTTATTTGGGGCAGATGGAGATTAACTTTACATAATTCCTTGTATGACTTGGTCCCAGTCTTCAGCAATAGAGGGAAGGCTTCATACAAATCCTAGTGGATCTAACTGAATCTTAGTTTGTCAAAACGCAAGAATCATCTCCTAAAATAAAATGAATGACGTCGCAAAAATCTGCTATAAATCGGAAACAAATAGCCAGACTCAGATTACTGCCTCTCCTGTCAAACATAACAGCTATAAAAAGACCAAGAGAACCTTGGATAAACAGTACAGGAAGTGATAATTATACAGAGAATCTGATCCAACTTATGAAAATATAATTATAACGACAAAATGAAATCAGTCAGACTGTCTGCAGAAAGTCGGAAAGGGACAAATTGATCCATTCTATCAAATAAACTACATTTTATTTTATATCAAAAATAATATTGCAATTTCTTACAAGAATAACTCCAGCATTTCCTCAATTTCAGATCAATGTAATAAGTGCTTTTAATTTCTCACCGTTTAACTCTAGAGAGCTCTAGAGAGGATAAAGTCTTCCACCCACTGTTAAGTCCACTAAATTATACTTTAATTTCTGTTTTCATTATGTTTTTTTAAATACTAAAATGACCATCCCAAAGAATGTCCCTGACCATGATTTCCTATTAACTAATTTATACTGAAAATAAACAACATACAGTACATCAATTTGTAATTATTAGCTACAGACAAACCCCTAACATTACCTTCCACAACACAAATACCACAATGTAGAGGATGTGTACTAGTTGGAGTTCAGAGCTAACCATCTGACCTTACCATCAACTTTGATTCAAAAAGAATTTCCACTTCTGTTTTGTTCTGGTTTTACAGCTGCCTTTGACACTGCTGATCATATTTTCAGTCAAGGATTTAAAGATTGCTGGTGTGTTTTTAATCATAGGAGAGAAGCTTCTTTGTTCCCATTATATGTTCTACATCTGTTGAAACAAAACTCTGCTCATGAGTTCAACAAGGCTCATTCCTAATTTGATCCAGCTTTTCGTCATAGTTTACCTTACCATTCATATACTGATGTCACTGTCTCTAAAATACAGAGAACAGGACACTTACCTTAAAACGACAAATGACGTAATCAGGGCAGCTATAAACTTGATATCCAAATTCTAAGTGCTGTAATGTAGGCAGCTGCAGAATTCAAATCTCAAACTGAATCTGTCAGGCTGGCTCAAGCATCAGATTCACAGAAAGGCAACATGCTCAATTAATGCTGGTTTATCAACCTAACAATGGCTTTATGCAAAAGGGTATAATTTTTTCTATACAAACAATCCATTGCTTTATTTCTACTGCCAATTTTGTTGCCAGAAGCTTGTTTCATCATTGTTTTCACTTACCAGATACCGCGGGCATCTGGCCAGTCACGAGCCATGCCTGCACACGTCAGCAGGGGTGACACAGGTTTGTCAAACAGGAAATGGTCCTGTTGAAAATACAGAGAACAAAAGTTTTATAATCAAAGCACCAACAATGGCTTTGACTGAAGCAGTGAAAACTTATATTGGACAGTATTGTCACAGGGAAACAAGGGTTGAGAGACTTAAGAATTCAATAATCTTCTCAATCTTTCTCATTGTGGGTGGTAGAAAAATGCCTTGGCAGGCACAGCTCTCACTCATTTCTGATAATGTGAGGAAAACATCTGTTCCTGAGAAGTCAGGTCAATATTTTAGTCAATTTAATTTAAAACCTAATAGCTCATCTATCACCTATTATCACAAATTATAAATTTCTCTCAAGATCTGTACAGCACACTGTGCCCTCTATGGTTGGACACTCAATCTGCAAAAACAAGAAAACAAGCTTTTGGTTATCCAAGGTAAAAGACCCATGTTTGGATCAAGCCCCAACAGAGCCATTATGGACATGATGCATTAGCCTGTATAGTGTGTATAGTGTAGTGTTTTTGTGAAATTTAATGAATGTTTACTGAAACACTGCCGACCCATCCATAAAAAAAATAATTTAAAAAAATTTATCAAGATGTTGCATGTGCTTTGCCAGTCATCAGTGGCAGCATCACTGCTTCACTCACATCAATGAGCTGTTGCTGCTCTTCTTCTGTCATCTGGGTGAGACTGTAGTACCGGCCAGCCAGGTCGTCCTTCAAGCCAGCGAGGGCGTCCACCACCACCCTCTCCACCTCCCTGCGCTCTGCACGGGTGCAGGCGGGGGGCAGGCTCAGCCCGCGGATACTGCGGCCCGTTCGCACCCTGGATGACAGCACGTAGCGCTCGTCAAACTGGCCTGATTGAAGCTGAAACAAAGACAGGGAGGGAATGTGTCTTCATATACTCTGCATATCTTGCGTTTCTACATTTTCTGTCTTTTTATGACTGATTTGACTTCTAGTAATAAAAATACAGGCTGAGGTTGTTTCTGGAAGCAGAATCAATCACCCCAGATGAGTTGATCATAGATTACGGTTATCGCTTTTCTAGATCAGCTGTTAGCCTACTCCATTTAAATTGGGACTAACCATACTAGTAAACATACAGCGATTAAAGTAGCGAGTCACCTTGAAAGCTAACATGACATCCTTTGCACATAGGAAGTCTTGTTTATATGTGATGTTGTGTTTTCCACCCTGTGTGTCAGTATCGCACTTTGCGTGTCATATTCATGTATATACATATATTTGTGCGCTGATACTTGAAGCTTAGTGATCCTAAAGGGATAAAGTGACTGTCCCAGGTGTTTTTCTGATGAAGAAAATGTGTTCAACTCAGATTAATCTTGTAAGAAACATAATAACATTATTTGGTTATTTTAGTTGTTCTTAAATAATTACAGCAAGTCATCAGCCTGCAGAATAAGACAGTTTCTCTGATAAGAAATGTATTACCTTGCTGGACTCCAGGTCAGTGGGGTGCTTCATGGTGAGAGGATCATAGCCGTTGTGCCTCTCTTTAATGATAGGGTTCAGGAGGTCTGCAAATACCTGAAACAGACCGAGAATATAAAGATACGGAATTACAAAACAATGGAGAAAGACTCACCTTTGGTTCACCTCATCAATGTACGTTGTGGCAAACATATACATTACTGATATTTTGTAGAACCAGCTTACACATTTGTATCAAAACATGGCCTTAATGGCTTTGATGACAATATAATGGATGTGATAGTGGAACTAAAAATGCAGCAAGAAATAAAAACAACCCGTAAGAATGTGTACAGTACAATCTAAAGCATTATATTCTGTGGTCTTGAGGCTGTTAGAGCTTATGTGACTACCATATATACTGTAGTGTGGTCTTTACATCAATACTTTTCCTATCAACATTAAAAAATCTTTTTACACAGTGCAGGTCAGCACTTCTCTCTACTCACCAGCAGCAGCAATACCACACCCAAATGACCACAAACAGAAGAACCACCCACACATGTACAAAGCAGGGAGTATTGATGAGTCATTACATCTTAGAGAAACAGTATAAGAAACATCTGCTACAAGTCCATACACAAAAATGAGCCAGCTGCTGGGATACATTCCGGAGTGATGCAACCTGAATGACACATCCTCCCGAGAATTGACCCGCGTCTGGAGCCTTATCACTCCCACTGATTCTAGATCATTTGTGGCCTCTAAAGGTTGATGCAATTAAAATGAAAGTATAGTTAGACCTTCATTATAGATAGGCACTGAGACTTCCCAAATGAGGTGTCCTAGCCTACAACTCTCAATCTCTGGTGTTGTAATACTCCCTCCACTGAAATGAGACAGGAGGATTGGGTGACTTCATTTTTTGTTGCACTAAGGCAATTTTCCCAATCATTTACCAACACATGAACTTGTGTTTACTACCATATGTCATTTTGGACAGTGAGTGGCAAGTCAGTGTTTCATTGTCACTGTAACTCCAGCTAGTGGCCTGGGAAAGCGATGGTCAGCCTCAACTGTATTAGACATGGAGATGTGCCAGCCACTTCTTTTCAGTTAACAATGTACATGTACATGTAAAGGTACCATGATGTCTGACCTCGTAAGACTCCTCGTCACCTGCCACCATGCCCACAGTCTTGATGAAGGGGTGCCCAGGGTTGTCCACGCCCGTCTGGATGGCCTCGTCCAGTGTGTAACCATTGGGAGTGGCCTTATCACACAGCTTGGCATAGATGGCAGGTGTCAGGTTACTTGCCATGCAGTTGTTGTGTTTGCGCAGGTCAGGGAACTCCGCACTGCACAAATACAAATGCAAGATAACATATTACTGCATTGATCCTTGGCAGTGTGGGCACAAGTTAATCATGGAGCTGTGCCCTTGGAGCAGGTGCAGAGAGAGTGACTCACTACAGGACAGTTCGTGTAGCACAAAAACCAGTAACTGCGGTTTAAAACTGTGCCCTTCTGGCTACGGGACACCTGCTGTGAAAGACGGCTACTACTTTGGACAGAAATGATGCAGCACACACAGGGGACGTGAAGCTGTTAATATAAATCATATTGGCGTTGTAAATACTACTAAAATGCTTTGTGATTTTGAGCTTTATAAATAAAATGTATTAAAAATAACCCAGCAAAAAACTGAACAACTATTGTACGATGATCAGTACCAAGAGACTGACTATAATCAATGTTTAAATCATCATTTGATGTTCAAAGTGTTGCATTGAAAGTCTTTCAGTGAAATAATAATGCCACATTAACATTAAGAGAGTAAAGACTTAATCACCTCTACCATCAAATGGTTTGTTTAGGCTTTCTGGTATGGAAACGAGAGAACTTGCTGTCAAAGAATGGCTTTGATCCAAAACAAAATACACTTTTATGGCCAAGAATGGAATTAAATTGGGGTTGGCATGACAAAGACTAAAACTGCAGGAGCAGCACAGACTAAGTAGCTTGTGGGTTCCTGTTTCCTGCTGTCTGCCAAGCAGATAAGGAGGACTAAGACATTCAACATGACACAATATACTGTAGGAGATGTTATAATACAGCGTCATGTTATGGTGCAGTGCAAAAAAGTTGAATTTGCTTTGTCAATAAGCCTATTTTCCTAATTTCACAAGAAGCCTGGCTTCTTTCCTTGTATCACGTCTTTCCTGGTCTTTTAATGTGAGGCCACCACAGAAAAAACTTTACTACCACAGCTAGATAAAATAGGAAATTGAAGATTATACTTTCAATTACAGAACAAAAAAAGCACAAATAAGTATTTGGCCAAGTAGCTCTTTAATCATGAACAAGTGACCAAATATGAACAATGTTAGTGCTGCAGCCACTTACAGCAGGAGAAGCAAAACTAAGACCAACAGGAATGGGCATGGAACAAATATAAAAAATTACCCCATGCCACCACAAATCAATTACAGAGGAAGGACTGTAATTTCATTGGTCAATGACAGAGAGAGAGATGCAACAAAGGCTGTAGCCTATGGTTGACGCACCAACCCCTTAGTCAAGGGAGCACCACATTACCACTCTTTCAAAGCCAGGAAAACACAGGTGGCTGCAGACAAAATGTTGACCCAGCGCTGGCAGATTCAGGTAAGTATCAACTCGCTGAATTCACTCCATCATGAGCAACCCAACCCAACCCCACCTACATACAACTATAATTATATTTATGTATTAGCTTTATCATCATTTCCCTAGCATTATACTGATTTTTAACATAAAGTTGGACATGTCCTACTGGCAGGATTCAATGTATGTTTCCCTCTGAGGCTATGACTGTTAATTGTATCAATAAGGCTTGATAAGAACAACCAATAACAGATGCCAGTGGAGTTTTGCTTTTATAGCTCATTGGTTCTTAATGTGGGTCCTTGAGAGGGTTCCATGGGGTCTCAGAATGGAATACTCAAAATACTGATTAATTATGTTTTGAAAGGATGTAGGACTATACTACCTGTGACAGCAGTTCGATGTCTTGAGAACGACAACAGCATTTTAGTTATTTTCGATTATCTACCTTTGGTGATGATTTATCCATCCAATATATATCGTGCATCCCTAATAATCAGTCTACGTCTAGTAAACGCCGCGCTCGTTAAGTCAACTAATGCACTTTTGCTTTGTATTATCAGTTCTAGTTTGTGGCCATAATTTCATTATCTGCCGATTACTGATAATGCACATTTTCCATTATCAGGCCAATCATTTATCAGTGGGATATATTTAGCGCATCCCTAATTTTTGCTGTAATTCAGTTCATAAGCAACACAATGGCAGGATGTACGACTATTTAATAGGCTAAACCATGAATCAAATAGTAATTAAGACCAATCAATATATTACCAATGAAAAGAGGTGCTGGTTGAAACCAAGTTTACAAGAATAGGATGATCGAGAGAAAACGTGTTTAAAATGATGGTATTTCCTCCACGCTGAACCAACATTCAAGGTCTAAGAGAGCACAACACAGATGAAACGTATATAACAGACTGCTATATTTTATGTTCATTTATAGCACTGACTGTCAGACAGTAACAATATTGCGCCTTTAGGACAATAGAACAAACAAAGCTCTCCATCCTTGGAAACCAAGAATTTCAAGTTCACCTGGCCTAACAGGGTTTCTGCTCTCAGGGATGACACCCAGCTCTGCAAAACATTTTGTTTAACCCCACATGAAGCGCTATGTTCTTTTTTCTTTTGTGAAAAGCTTTGGACTAAATATATATCTTGTGTGCCATTTCAATTTATTTCAGTTTAGAGGTCCATGACCACTCATATTGCTTAGAGAAATACATTGCTTCCATGTTAACACTTTGTGCTCACTTGGTGTGACCCGTGTGTGACTGTTATGCAACACCCTAGGCAGGGTTTTATATCTGAGCATCAGATAAGGTTTTAATCTGTATATGCACTGCTTTATAATGCATGTCGGTGTGTCGTGGGACACGTACGCAATACGCATATCCCGCCCCCACTGTCTCTGTCTGTCGATCTCCCCCGCTCCCATTCATCAGTACACAGTAATGTCATACAACATACTTGGGGTCACCTGAGGAGAAATTGGTCACGGCAGCAGTTGTGAGGCATTAATGTGTCCTCGTGTACAGGCGCGGGAAAAATCCAAGTGAGAGCAGACATGCCTCTGTGTCATGTGTGTCTAAAATAAGCGCCAGGTTTAACCCAACTAAGACTTACTCCGTGTTAAATCTGTAATTGATGACTCAGGTTTGTGCAGTGTGGCATGTTTTCTCTTGTGACATAAAAATTGCTGGATAATCTTTCAAATTTGACGCAAGACGGAATAAAATCAGGAGCAACACACCAACAGTGACACATACGACGTTAATTACCTTTAACATACAGCTAACGGTGCGTTTAAAGTGACTGTTCGTGGCACTACCGTGCTTTGACCTGCTAATATTATTATCTATGCAGCCTGAATTGCTGTGACATGATAATTATGAGATATGTTTGTATTATTTTTTCAATTATTATTATTTCTATCCTCAAGAACATTTAAGTTGTTGGGGTAAATTGTTAAATGAGCTTCATTTTTAATATATATTTTTTTTTAGATAGCGAGGTTACTTTGATGCTCCTCACCCCGCCCTTTTCATTAAATTGCACATAAACCAGGATTTTACTGAAGAGCACATTTACGCCTAATTAGTGTCGATGACAGGCATAAATACTTATCAAAACGTGTTTATTGTTAACAAACATAATGATATGCAATGTGCTTAAGAAGCAGAAGGGACATATTTGGGGTAACGTTACCTGGCGGGGTACCTCCTGCGTACTGGGACTCCGGCGCTGACATGTTCCCGGTGGAGCAGAAATCCAGCCGTCAAAGAGCCTCCAACAAACGACAGGATCCCGAGTTGTCGTTTGGAGGACAAGATTCGTGTGAAGCTGCTTGCCATTTTTTTGTTTGTTTGTTTGTTTTTCCTCTTTAAATGTGTTAAACACGTATTATTTCCACAACTGCCGAGATGGAGGGACAGGTGTACGGGGGCGCTGGTGATGAAGAGCCTCTGGTGGAATGATAAGAGGCTGGCAGAGCGATTTAACCGGAGCGACGTCAAGATGGACGGAGACAGGGGGGGTGAGACCGGAAGTTAAGATCTTGTTTCAACATAAAAGCACAAATTGTGGAAGGACCATCTGTTTTAAAGTCGTTTGTTGTCATATGCACAACATTCACAGTGAAGCAGTCGTTTGCAGTTATATAATCTGATGTCAGGCTCCCTACTACAGTGCTCTTACAGATATGTATAAAAATGTACCAAAATTTAAGACATTGAATGATGCAGCAACTTAAATATATAGATATATATACATCCGATATCCATCACACATACATCCGGTTTTGAAAATGTTATGCCACATTGTGTCAAGACAAGGACGCTCCTCACAATGCATGGAGGGTTTCATCCCAAGTCCAGCACGCAAAGGTCGTACGGAGGGGAAGAAGGCCGAGGACTAGTGAGTCTACTACGGACGAAGAGTAGGAGGAAACATCATGGAACGACAAACCTCTGCACAGTATGTACCATCAACAGATTGAAGAAGTGGCAGATATCGAGAAATCCTACCAGTGGCTGGGAAAAGGCTGTGTGAAGAGGCCCCTGAGAGTCAATCCAGCACATCACTGCCAGCATGGGAGGTTTGGAATGGGATGGGGCGAGCTGGCTAGCATGGTAACTTTAGTAAATACCACCTAAACATAATAGACATATGTCATTACTTCAAAACTGGTAATTCACATTCAGTTGATGATTTTAATACATGTTTGCATGTTTTCAACTACACATTTCAACTGACACACTGCACCTTTAAACAGATAATAATAAATACAGTATCGGATGTAAACAGGTTAGATGAGATATCAGTTAAGCAGGGAGATGGGGCAGCGCAATAGAACGTATATATATACACACTATGAGTAAGTATAGTATTTTCCTTTACACAAATTCACAAAAGGGGGGTTTTATTGTGAAATGTGCCTTGTACAGGAAGTCACATATGTTATTCTGGCGGCCTTGACAGTTTGGGAGATGAGCGTGGTGTGAATACTGAAGGGCATCAGTGAGCAGGCTGCAGCACTGAGAGGTTTCACATCGAGCTGGCCAACAACAGGACACACACAGTGAAGTCACTCACTCTCCCCTTTTACACAGAGTCGAGGAAAAGTGAGACTTGTCTGCACTAAAACTGCACTGAAGATTAATCGGGTCATTCCATTCATATCATATCATAAAAACCTGCAACTTCCTCATAATGATGCGTCACAGCTCATTGAAATTCAAGGGAAAAATAAAGTTCATTTGTCCAATGACACAACTGCAGGTCAACCAGAAGTAACACAGGGTGGTTCATTATGACCTCTAAGCAACCTTCAGAGTTAATAACTTAAATATCGTGTGGAAAGTGTTTTACTTTCTTAATCTTTGACTATAACATCATGATCTAACTCAACAACACCTTGAACTCAAAGTTTGGCCCATGGACCCCAGCTCAGGTTTCCTCCTCTTGACTGTGAACTCATCGGACTTATCCAGTTAGACACTTATTTCTGTTACGTGTTTGGTCAAAGGTGTTGATGAATGTGTATAACGATGCTATGTCATATACTGTGACTTTTTCTTGAAAATGTTTCCAAAAAAAATCTCTTTAATTGGAATTCATTTAGCAATAGTCAGTCATCAGAAATGTGCAGTCCACTTTACGGTCAGTACAGTTTCCAGACAGAGGCCATACTGTTTTATATTCAGGCCCTGAGCTCCTTAGGGGGGATAATTCAGTAATCTGTGGATTAAAGAGGAAATAGTGGGCAAACAGTACTCAGATCAAAGTTCACATTGTATTTCTGCAGGACCTGCAGTCAGTTTGCAAGACAATGTATTTGAACAAAAAAACTAGGTGTGTAGTCTGTTGAACTTCAACCAACTGTAAGATTACAATATAACAATACATACTGGGAAAAACCTGCTGTGGTAAATTACAGTACCAATAAAATATATTCACCTCAGTTGGACTTTATTGTTTTACAACATTGAAAGACAGCAGATGTAAGTAGGCTTTTCTTTAAACGTCGGTAACATGAGCAATAAAACACAACAACACATTTATGAAACACAAAAGGTGAATTGTAGCATATCTCAAGTGAAGATCGCCTGTGTTATAAATTAATCACATTTTCCAAAGTCAAACTAGAGCATTTCTCAAGCTTTTCCAGCAACTTAGTTTAAAATTCAATCACATATTTATATGCACATACTGTATTTATTAAATATAAAATACACCCATTTATGGATGGTCTAAATATGCTCAGAATGTGGTATGGAAATGGGAAACCACCAAGAAGCTTGTGACACCCGCTTCATGTTATTGGGGAGATGTCCAGAAAGGTTTCTGGAAGTACACTAAAGTACAGTACAAGAATGTTAATGCTATAGAGAAGCCAAGTCAAGAGTACAGAGCTCAATACAATCCATCATTTGTGTCAGGATTTGAAAGCCGCTGTTGAGTGACAGCCACCATCCAACATCACAGAGCGCGAGAGGCTTTGAATGTTATAATAGGGGAAACTTTCATTTTCCAGAAGCTGATTAAGACCAACACAGAAAGCAAGAACTGTTACTGCTGTCAGAGTACTTTGATTGGAGAGATTGGACTGTTTTGGTCAATTCACTTTATCACAACTGACATTTTGACTTGTCATAGTATGACAATCAATGGTAAAAGAAGAACATTAACAATGATTATGTTGAATTCAACTGTCCTAAGCCATGACTATGAGCCAGCATGCACAATACCAGGGACCTGAAACCAAAGCAGGTAAATACAATTCATCTATTTGTTTTTAAGTGCTGCTGCATGGGTGTTTAAAAAGACCCACGCAACAGTTAAAAAAAACTCCTACTTCAGGAGCAAGTTGTCGCAGAGCACTTCAATCTTGCTGTCTGAAGTCGCACACCTAAAACCGCACACCTCAGAGGTGCGTCACCTTGTCTTGACTTGTGTGTACATAGCTGCCTGGTGTTAATCTTGTGAGTAATAATCAACAAGTATATTCAAAAAAAAAAAAAGGAAAAAGCAGTTCTGATGAAACCTAAAGTCGAATTCCTGGTCAGAGAATAACTGCAGTTATTAATTTCCTGGGGTTATCAGCAGCTATTATAATGTAATTTCCTGTAAGCAACAATCATTAATGTTCCACCTCCTAAAAGCACATAAAAGGGTTTATACTTCCAGAGCATCGACCTTTGAACAGGCAGGTCATTACAACATGAAAGTATCAGGTTTCATTTTATTTGCAGGCGGCTGATGAACTTGAATTATAAAACTCCCATTCACAGAGAGGAAACTGTAGTTAGAAGGTATACGCTTTGACCAATATCAAAAGCATGTGAATCCTAAGAAACCAGCCCGAGTAAAGGATGAAAAGACCACATTGTCAGTAACTTAATTCAGAAAACTTGTATTTATTTACATAAAACTTTGGCAACATAAGATATTTACACCATGACTCAACCATTCAGACTTCCCTTTTACTTAAGAGCAAGCTTATGACAAGAACACACTAATAAATAAACACAAATAGTTTTTACATTAAAATATCTTCAGACTTGATTGTAAAATTGCTGATTAAGAACTGAAAAAAAATGACATGACATAAAACATCATCATTTTCCAACATTTTAGTTTCAGGAAACATGGAAAACTTTGATAAAATCATCAGAAGGAACCGTAAGTGTAATTTTAAACACGTTGGCAGAACTGCATAGGTTTTTCAACTTAGTGCTAAAACCTACCTGTAATCTTTAGATGTCCTGATTAAAACTAAAGTCATTGGTTAGAACAGAAAATGTGTCTGGGGAGGAGAAAGGGACATTCATTCATCTGCAAAGGCCCTTCAAGTGGTGCTTGAAAGACATTTCAGAACTGACATCAAAAGCATATTTGACAGAGTAAGGCTAAATAAGGCTTCACAGTAAAACACTGAATGGACAGTCTTTTTGCTGGTTTAGAGGTTCAGTGAAGCAGTCTCTTCCTGCTGTAGGTCTTCCCTGTGTTTTGGCGTCTGATCGGCTGGCTGTAGGGGGAGACCTCCACGCCCTCATCTCCTGTCGTCCTCCCCGATGAAGCCTCATCTATAAAGGTTAGGAACAGATGACAAGTGTTAATTAATTTACAGTACAAGGGAGTGACACGTTTATTGAGTTGATCAGATAATTAATTTCTCACCTGGAAAGTGAAAATACACTACACAAGCCAAGAGTCAGACATTACACTCCATTATGTGACTAGGGCTGAAACTATTGATTATATATGGTCAATTAATCTGTCCATGACTTTCTCCATTAGGGCCTGGCAATACGATAAAATGGCATTATTTTGAAAGAGATTACATTTGCAACAGGATTCACAATTATTTTTGTATCACAACTTTCATTTTCATATAAAAACTATTAGTCACAATGATGCAACATCAGTTAGGGTCTGTCTCTACAAACAAACAGGTTTTCTTGGATCTGGCGAACAAGACTTGTGGGCCAGTGCATCTTTGTAGCACTGCAGTATTTTATTGCAATGCTATTTTGTCAAACATTTTACCTTTATCCTAAATTTAAAAAAAATACAACTTCTGAAATTTTAATATTCTGGATATTCTGTTCTCGATTAATAATTTTGTTCATAAAATGTCAGAAAATAGCAGCTGCAATTTTCAACAGACCACGATAATGATTTAACAACTTGTTTTTATTCCATTAAAGTTTCTTCAGTGGTGAAAGATGATCAGTTTAATATCAAATACAACTATGTAAGAAAGCAAATAGTCAGATTTGAGAAACTCTTAATTGTGATTAAAACATAAGCACTGTACATCTTACCTTTTAAATTTGGCATTCTCTTACTAGCTGAACCCGTTTTGCCTTTGTACAACAATGGAGAGTGAGTGAGGGCCAAAATCCCACTCGCTGTCACCGGTTTCCTCAACTTTGAGCTGGGAGGAGTTGCCACTGTCAGAAAGTAAAAAACAGCAGTGTCAAATTTACATTTTTAGTCTGTAACATACAGTCCTAAAAGTTTAACTATGTATTCATAATTTAATATATTCAAATAAAATTGCTCAAATATCAGATTTTCTTTAATTGTAATTTGTGTCAATTGAACATTTTTTTTATATTTACTACGTTATAAAGTAAAAATACAAAATATGTACTGGTCATAGCTTTACATCTGCACATTCTCTTGCTTTAATCTCATGTCATTGCACATCAAACGTATTTGTTCAGAATATAAAAGACATTTTAAATCAACAATTTAATTATCTTTGTTAAAATCCCAGAACTTCTGGGAATCTGAAACAAAACAACAAAATATTTTATTACAGAATGTGTCAACAAAAGCTTACATGACTTGACATCTCCATTTCCAGTGGCCCAGATCATTTCTTCCTCCATTCTCTGAGGATCAGCCTCGTCAGCCTGCTGAGCCAGCTTCTCCATCCAGTACAAGTCTTCCAGTGGACAAAGAGGAGATGCGTCTGCTCCAACTGGGGGTGACTGTTTAGAAGTCAACCCTATTACTGCAGCTTTGTTGTTTGAGGGCTCATCCGTATCTTCAACATCCTGCAATCTGCTCACTCCAAGGTCAGCCTCCTCCAGCAGCTCCACCAGCAAAGGCTCCCCCTTCAGGCCTCGATCTTTGCCTCCAGCAAATCCAACCTGAGCTCTCTTCCTGCGATGCCAGCTGTTGAGGTTGTCTGGAGTCACCTTCCCTACACTCTGAGGTGAAGGACTCATGGGAAAGATCTCTGCAGTTGCCACAGGAGACATTGTTCCCACAGGATGGCGGGTAGGGGTGTAGGACTGGCAGATGTAAGTTTGGACGCTTCCACCTTTTCCAGGTGTGCTCTTGGCTGGGGTGACATGAGTACAGAGAGATGGTGAGACACATCCGGGATCTCTGTGCTTAGAGAACAAAGCCAAGGGGCTTTCCAGCTGAGAAGGTTTCATGCCAGCTAATGGACTCTGAGATCCTGAGGCCAAATCACCCATATTCATGGAATCTGTACGTTTGATTTTAAGCTTGGGAAGTCCTGATGTCTGCATTTCCAGTTCCACCTGGTATGTAAGAGGATTTGGAGTACACATGCCTTTTTGTTTGCGAAGTCTTGCTGGGCCTCTAGGGGTTGAAAATCGAGGGGATTCATTTCCGTAGCCCAAACGAGCAGCAGCCTCCCTCTGCTGCCGGTCAGGGGTCTGCCGGAAGCCATAGCTCCGGCCAGGAGGTGTACCTTGGGTAGGCACATGTGGTTTTGGAGAGAATGCACCGGACAGAAGGTCTTCACCAGACTGCGAAGGCTTCCGTGAGAAGCTAATATTCATTTTGAGACCTCCACTGAACTGGGTCTTTATTACTGCCGCATCTACAATGTCCATACCATCATCGTCTGTGGATGCAGAGTTAAAGTGTGATGAGTCAAACTGCTGTGAATCTGTATGGGAACTAGAGTCCGTTTCAGAGGTTTGGGAAGGTTCAGCCTGTAACTCTTCTTTTAGATCTGATTGCATGTTCTTTTCCACACGGTCACAGTTCTCTACAGATTCTGTGTTTAGCATGGAGGAAACATTCTCACTAGACTGAGATCTTAAGTTATGTCTGGTAGTTCTAGCACCTTGACCAGACCTTGTTCTTGTCAAGGACTTTGCAGGAGGCCTAACTGAAGTTTCTGATCCCTCTAACACAGCAGCACCCTCTGGTGTTAATACTGGCTTAAATGGGGATGTTGGATTTGAGCTTTTGGCTGGCGTTCGTCCAGAGCGTGTAATCATTTGGTGAGAAGGACTAGGGGTCCTGGTTTGAGTTGTAGTGTTGGGTGTAGGTGAGAGGTGGCAGTCAAGAGGTGGTGTGGATTGTGGAAGAGGCATTTCCAGTAAACCAACAGTATGACAGGTTTTCATCCTGTTGTGAAGTTTTTCCGAGGACGTCTGATTTTTTTCCTTTGCCAAAATAACACTTGTTGCATTTTCAGACACCCTTACTGGGCTTTCTTGACAAATCCTTTCAGGGGTCTTAAAAATGTCTCTTTTAGTGTTTGTGCGTTTGACAGGACTGCAGAAAGTGCTGGGTGATTTCAACAGTCTGGGAGAAGTGCGCGATGCAATATGAGGCGACTCTGGAACCTTGAAAGTACTGCTGTTCACTGCCACTTTACATTTTCGAGGTGATGGAGACCACGTGACACTCTTCTTAGGAGTCCTTGAAACTGGGCTGTTGAGTAATCCATAAGAGAAGTGACCTTCGACCGAGGCCTTGACTGGAGTCCTGAGAATACTCTTCAGAGGGCTCCTCACAGGGCTTTGCTTAGTTGGCGTTTCTACCACAGCAGTTTTTCTGGCTTGAGATCTGAAAGGACCACCTCTCAGACCTATACCAAGTTCATGAGAGCTGCTTGCGACAGGGCTCTCTGCAACAGAGAAAACATTCATCCTGGATGGGGGTGGGGTTTTTGGAGTAGCTGGGGTTCGGGGGGTCTTGGGAGTCTTGGGAGTCATGGGAGTTTTGGGTGTCCTGATCAGATGGACAGCCATCTCATGTCTGCCAGGTGATTTTGTTGGCGTTTTATTTGGACTCTAAAACAAACACACAGACAGAGATTGCATTACACCGACAAGTCCTGATTTCTGTGGCCAGCAGAAACACGTTGTGAACACACTAAAATATCAACTCCTTCTGAGTTGATACGGTGAGCTGTATTTGACTTAAGCTATGTAAATGGATGGACGAATGCATGGATACTGTGATTAAATGGATCTGTTTACATATTTATTGTACAGGCCGTGCTTTACATGGAAATACATTTCTCCGGCACAACTTAAATAAAACTGCCGTGAAAATGAAATGTTGCTTTAGTCATTTTGCACTTTTCTGCACAAAATTGAAGAGTATAATAATTGTATTTCATTGTGTCCAGTAACTGTTTTAAATGTCCTTGTTCATCGTCTAATTGCATGTAATGTGTTTGGTGGACAACAATATTAAAAAGGGAACTTACCTCAAAGACACTAGAGTCTGTGAACAGCCGTGACCTGGTGGCCCTGGTTGCACGAGACTGGTCAGAAGGACGACCTGGGGACGCAGCAGCCCCAAAAAGAAGACGCATGGGTGACCGAACTGCTTTCACATTAACCCCACTGATTTTGCCATCGCTGAGGGTTAGCTGGGATGCGGTGAGCGCCCTGTCCAGATTGCGGGAGCGAGGTTGAGAACTTGAGTAGAAAGTGTTTGAGTGCCTTCTAGCAAAGTTCTTTATTCTTGGGCTCCTTCTTAGGTCTGAAACAAAACCAAAGCACAAAAAAAGTTTTTGGGGTTGTTTAAATGACGACGTTGTGTTAAACACAAGAAATACAGATTATACTTATAAGATTAATTCGAATATATTTTGTGTGGAAAAATAATAAAAACTGTGTTGTCAGTAAAATACCTTCTACAGGCTTTACTGGTGACTCTTCCACAATGCACTCTTCAGTTGGTACAGATCTCCTGGGAGGAAAAAGATCAGAAAACACATAGGTAAACATCTTAAGTTTCCAATAATTAGAAAATTATGGTAGAGATGAGAACAGAGAACTGGTTGCAATTAGTTGGATCTGTCGACAATCAGTTCCTTTTATTGATGCTGGCATGTGTTCGGACAGTTGTGTCCACTGCAAAAACAATGACCCCAAACTCATCTGCATGTGTAAACATTCAGATGACTGCAAACATCTGTTTTAAATACTGTAAATCTGTAGTTCGTTGATGTCATGAAGGAAATGAATGATCTCATACATTTGTATTTTTTTCCTACTCTGTTTCAATGCCGTTTTCAGAAAGACTCAAGGGATGATTAAAAACACACACTGAAAATTCATTAGGAATCACTAAGGAAATCAAATTTCAGATTTTTGGGACATCGAACTCATGTAACTTAATGTAAATACTATGTCAGTAAGTCTCAATAGGGTTAACTGCTGTTGCACATACCTTCCCATTTTCTGACGGAACAGGAAACGACTGGACCCTTGCTTGTGATGCGGTGTTTCACACACTTTCTTTGTAAGAAGTTTGTGCCTCTCTGGAAAAACAACAAAAATTGAAATGGATGTACAGTGGGGAAAAAAACCTCCATCATTCACTCATATCTGAATAACATGGATGGCTTAACACTGATAGTAAAAAAATTTAATTTGAAATAACTACTCCCTTTACCTTCAGATTCATGAGATCGCTTGCGTTTCAGTTTCAATCCTTCCACAGCAGACACAGACTGGCTCCTTGGCAGCTTGGCCTTCTTCGATGGGGAAACGATCTCTTGGTTGAACAAGTTTCTTCTCACCTTAGTCACCTCTGTGGACAATCAGAACATGGTCTGTATTCGGGACTCTAATTTCATAACATCATGATGCATACTGCTAAATGTGTCATATGTTCAAAACTAGGGATGTCCCGATCAGGTTTTTTTTTTTACCCCGATCCCAATCCGAGTCCTTTAATATTTAGTAAATGCTGATACCGAGTCCCAATCCGATACTTTTCCTAGATTATACAGCTGCATTAAGAAAAAAAAGTTCCTGCTGTCCATAATCACTGTTCTTAATTTGGAGCAAACTTCAAACCTTTTACAGTCACATTTCAAACCTAATGGTAGGTTCAGCTGTAAATTTGGAGCATACCTTGTGTTTCTTGTTTCTGAGTTTGTGGTTCTGGTTCTGCAACAGGTTTCTCCACAGCAACACAGACCTTTGATTTGGACTAATGAAAACACAATAAATTAGGTAGAGTAATCTGGATTAGACAGTTAATAAAAACATGAAATGTATGTCAAAATGTCATCCTCAAATTAAGTGTAAAAAGCACTTAGCAAGTTTGATCGAAGTTTCATAATAATCTAACCAGGATGTCAGCAGTATATCACCAGCAGCATTCATTATCTAATGTTCTAATGTTCTTACAGCTCTTGAAGCCTTTTTGGGCATCTCTATTTGGCGAAGACACTGTGTTGATTCAGTCATACTGCGATGGCGAGTCAGCATCCCACTCCTGAAAGTAAAAAACAAACAAAAGATTCTTGACACAATACATATAAAACATAACTCAAAGAGAAACATTATCCTCTTCATTTAAATACTTCATCTTTCTGATTTTTGATAACGAATTGGTGTCTTTAACATACAGCCATCCCTTACCTCCTGTTGCTGGCTGAGCGATTTCGCAGGTCCTGCAGGCGATCTTTGCCATTTGAAGCCAAGCTGTGTGTGGATAGAGGAGGCGAGGAGGCCGATGGAGAAACACTGTCCTTAGCAACTGACTCGTCACTGAAGAAGTCAGCAGGTAAAACAGCCGCCAAAGCCTCAGGGAGCTGGGTACCCAAACTATGGTAGATGTCTGCAAGCACTCGAGGGATGGCGGTCATCAACCTTCAATGACACAGAAAACTATTATTAAATTCTACTTAACAGATGAGGAATATATGGCATATATAGATCTATATAATTATTAGATAGATAGAAAAAAGCTCCATTCCAGCAACTGCAAAAACGTACCCAGGGAGAACCTCGTCTTGAAGGAACCTTGCAAGGCAAACTGGGTCTTTTGTTAAGGAGATTATCCTGAGCAGTTCTGCCACCTAATGAACAATAGAAGTGAGAGGTAATTTGTTAATATTTGCTTTCAGTTTCCTGGTCAAAATGCTTTAACACTGTTAACAGAACTAAATATAATTGTATTTTTCATCAATTTTAGTTGCAAAAGAATGGCAGTGTTAACCTTTCAAGACGATGAAACCCATAGCCCCAGTTACACTGTCCTTTGTAATAACATGAAAAACAATAAAAGACTGAGTTGCACGGAGTCCTCAATAGCGAGCATCTTACCTCCTCTGCCATCTGATCAACATCCAGTGAGTCTGACTGCTCCGAGGAGAAAAGCCTGCACAACTCCAGCCTCAGCAAAGCCTGAAGTTGGCACCTAGAAAAGACATATTGTGTTAATGACACATAAATAAAATAAAACAGAAGGGCTTTCTCAACATTGTTTAGCTGTGTAAGAAGAACACAAATGTTAATCAGTAATGACACTTGATATTTTAAGCCTGAGATAGAGAGACAGTATAGTCCATTGACTCTAAAAACAAAACACCGCACAAAAAGTAGAAGGCACTCACTCTCTGATTTTGCTATCAACATCAGCAGTCATGTTATAGAGCTGTCTGATTGATTTGCTGGTCTTTAGGACATGATGCTGGACAAACAGGGCGATCTTTACCTGTGGATTAAATGTTAATTATGCAAATTAATCACAGCCAAATTTCATCCATCACTTCCTCCTTTATCAAATTATGATAAGCAGTCTGGGGAAAAGATAAAAATGGGCCAGGTAAGAATCTTGAAATACTTGTGAAAGCTACTATTAGTCTCACCTCCTGGTCTGATTTTGCTACAAGGAAGGTTTTCACAGCAGACAGAAGGTGCTGGACACCAGTGACGAGAGATGAGTCCCTCTCCACCACAGTCTTGTCATAAGTGGACTTCAGATAGGACAGCAGCTCTGCCTCACTGGTGAAATCTGAGCAAGGTGAGATGGTTATTAATTAATCTGTTTCTGAATTAAAAGGGAGAGTTATATTTTCACTTTCTTGCAGAAAAAGACTGCAGAGTATTGTAAAGTTTCAAGCAGCACACTCACTGATGGTGTTCACTCCTTCAGATTTGTTCCTGTCACTTGACCGTCTCTTTCCTCGTCTCTCTGGCCCCTTGCTCTCAACTCCTATCTGCTCAGCTTCTGCTTGATTCTTTTGGGCTTTGACGTTCAGCCGCGCTACGTTCAGCATCTGCAGAGAGCGGCTCATGGTCTTCATCTTCTGCTTCACTGGTGTGCGCTGAGCGCCACCTGTTGATCAAAGATGGGAAACAATAGAGCAATATTTATTGATGCTTACAAATTTTCGTACCATTTAAAAATATGAATTATACTTATGTTTCAAAGGATAATTAAGGATTCCAAGTATAGCCATACATTTCACAACCTTCATTAAAAACTCTGGAATTTTAATCTAAAAGAACAAAGAAGAACATCTCACGTTTCTTGCCCCTCTTGTCATTTGCACCCCTGGATGTTTGATACAGTTCAGCCAGACCACTGACCAGCTCCTGCTGCAGGACAGAAGATTCTTCCTCTTCTTTTTGCTCTGGCACTGCATGCAACAACCTATCCAACAAAGAAAGTGAACTATCAGGACCATATGTTATATCTTTAGATGAGACAGATTTCTTTTTTTAGGATGCATTTGATTATTTTTGTGTTTTGTATTTTCATTTGCTTCAAAAGCATTATGGAAAAATCAAGCAGACACTTTTAAATCATAATCAACCTTACCTCATTGACTCCATTAAGTGGGAACTCACTCCTGACTTGTCTGACTGGGGGAACCAATTTTCTAACATGCCTTTGGTCAGCGGGCAATGGCTGACTTCTTGCTGAGCCCACTCAGGAACTTGATGATCCTTTGGCAGGTCTGAGGAATTAACCACATCAGAAATAAACAGCAAGCAATGAAATATGCAAACAATATGTACTAAACTGCAACCATCTGACACATACAAGGTTTTTTTTTCAAATTCCATGAAACACAAACATAGATAAGGAACATAAATATTAAAAACATTCATTCCAACAGTAATTTACCATTACAAATGTAAAAGGAAAATCAAAACATTATACCATTCTGTTAAAATATACTAAATGTAAGCTGTGGGTTCACATCTAAGAGCAGCTGTAAGTCAACCTACAACCTTCTGTTAACTTTTACATTTTTGTTTTTGGTGAAGTAATCATATGTGTCTTTGATGAAATTACTGAAAAGTCCAGGCAGAATCTTTGGATGTTTTGAACCCTGAATATTACTATTCTTTTCTCACCATCGACACTATCACCATCCTCCTCCATGATGTTGTACACTACTCCCAGAACACTGCTCACAACATCTGGAAGTTCAGCTGAGGTCTCTGCTGTAGCAGGTGCAAAGATTTCGGTGGTCAGAAACTGGTTATGCTGAGTGATTCCCAACTGGAGAACTGTGAGCAGAGCTGTAGTGTGTGACAACGGGGAGAGGACAGCTGAGCATACCAGCCCGCTGTCATTCACCTCAGAAAGCTGCGGGAACAAACAAAAGACAGGAGAAAGCAGAAGCTATTCAATTAATACCTACAGAAGATAAGGATATTTTACAACAGGATCTGTCATGACTCCTTAAGGTGGAATCTTATTCAGAGCCCTAACTGTGACAGCTGCACCGTATAATTGATCATTTGTCTCACCATGTGCAGAGAATGAGTAGACAGTTGCATGAGAAGATGCCGAAAGGCAGCAGCTCCCTGGTCACTGTTGCTGGAGCACTGAAGCACCCAAGACTCTGTGGGGGTCTGTGTCAGGGAGGAGGCATCCCAGCCCTGCAACACTCCTTTAAGACGCACTTTCACTGACTCTGGGAGGAGCCTCTGTCTGCAAGACACTGGCTCAACCATGATGTCACAGCTCTGCATCACATCACCTGGTTGGGTGAAGAATAACACACTTAATCAAGGCAGTTTATATTCAACTCTAGGTTTAATGCGCTTAATTTCCTTTCCCTGTCATTTATTCACAGATCATATAATTTCCACTGTTGCATTCCGTTTTTTCTTCAATGATGGACAGTATGATGGCTCATGGTTATTTAATACCTGTATTCAAACTAAAGATTGTATGAATAACTAACAGCTGCAATATGTCAGGCATATCTGAGTTGTAACAGATGATGTTAAGGTTTCACTTTAATGTTACCAACCTTGCTCCCACTGCAGAACACCACCTCTGACAGGAAAAGCCAGGCGGTAAAGCCTTTCAGAAGATAGCAGATATCCAATGCTAGACCTGAATGCAAAGGCCTCTTTAGTGCAGCAAAGATTCAGCAGCGCAACCACGGGGATCACTCTGCCATCCACCTGAGCAAGAACCTCAGACAGTTTGTCAAAGCCAAGATGGTCCTCACACCTCATGACCTGAAATAAGACACAAGATCAAAAGTTGCCTTTGTCAGTGAAAATTGATATATTCTATTTATTTACCATTTTTCAGAAGAAGAACAGATGTATATAGCCATTTCTTAAACTGCAGTTGGTTAAAAAGGAAATTATCTGAAGAAGCTTTTAAATATCAAAAGGTGCTGATCCTGTTTTTGTGACATGAGTAACACACAATTACTTTTTAGACTGTAGTTATAGTAGGGTCATAGATGAGTAACACATGTAGGCAAAAGCCAAAACAAAGTGTCTCGGTAAGGTGCCCTGCCATAAGAAAATCAAAAAGTATCCAGTGCACAGTTAAAGTAATGAACACCTTCCCTTCAAAAGATACTCCTAGTCCAGTGTCTAGATGATGATGGTGGAATGAGCTTCTAAGCACATCATTCCAATATCTCACAGGCGCTCAACTAGGATGACGTCCACAGTACTAATGATTTTGTTCGCAAATATATCACACATCACTAGGAAATTCTACAACTACTAATATTTGTATGTCAATTATTTATTATCAACTTACTGATTTATAAATATTTGTTAGATTTTTGATGTTGTCCAAATCGTCCAGCTCTTGTTGGTGCCTAATAATAATATAATAATGCTACAGTGTTCTATGCTATACTCACCTGGGCATGGGATCTACTGTCAACCCAGTGCAGCACAACCTGTCGCTGGACCAGCAAATCGTGAAGGCCCCTGGATATCATATGGTCAGTCACATCCGTAGGCAGGTCATGGTTTCCCAGAAAAAGATAGTCCACAAGTTGTGTCTTGGATCGTGGACACTCTGAGACAATAAACACTACATTCCTCCCTTTGTTTAAAATATCATCGTCCTGTGAAACACTTGCAGCTCGGCTCGACTTCCTGGGCCTCAAGGACAGTTTAGTGGGAGAAGTGATATCTGGCCTGTCCCACTGGAAGTCCAGCAGGGTTTCTTTGAGTGCGTTTTGAACTGAAGCAGATTGACTGCATTGCGGCTTCTGGCGAGAAGGGCACGGTTTATCCTTCACGTCAAACTTGGTTTCAAACTCCAGTTCAAAATCCTCAAATGTTTTGTGGCGAAGCTCCTTGAAGTCAGATCCCCTTGATATTAGCCTGGCATTGCGGCCAGTCTTTGAGTGAAAGAATTTATAACCCCAGCGCACCTTGTCGAATCCGTATTTGCAGCTGAAATGTAGCAGAAGTTGCAATATTCCTCGTTTCACGAAATGATTCTTGACATCCAGTTGATCGCCTGAATCGTGATCTCCATAATCCACATCGATCACAAAAACCAAATTGTGTAAAGCCATACCGTCAACTACAGTGTCCCTAAAAGACAGCGAATGGCTCCAGATCCCTTAACTCAACGATAAGCCATGGAAAGAGTTCTGGCTCATTCAAAAGTATTCATGTCCACTGTCATTAGTTTGTCAAACCTGGCCCAACTGGTTGCCCATTGTGTTTGGGCACAAGGACGCCATTTACATCTGCCAACATAAGGGCACTTCTACGCTATTTAGCTAACTTAGCAAAGTATGGTAGCTAACGTAACGGTAGCAACGTACTCACAAATTAGCGTAAGTAACTTTGACATGAATTCAGCTCTCGCCGTTGGCTGATATAACCGCGCCCGCGATAGAAAACAAACACGCGTAGATAGCCTTGAAGCTAGCTGAAGTTGTCATATAACTTGTTATTCGATTATCTGACGCTTAACTCTACCATGATCGCCATTTTGTCGTAACTGCCTGTCCTTAACCGTTCGCGCTTTTGGAAGGAGAGCCCACCCCTTCGATGTGATTGGTTACATGCTTAACAACAACAACGTAATTGGCCCAAAATAAGGCTTAAGCTAGCCGGTGATTCGCCAAAGGTCTCATATTAACTTTTTATTGGTCAAGTGCACCATCCATCAAATGTGGACTGAACGAAACATAACACAGGAACAGGCTGGACTAAATGACTGACAGGCACCACCTGCATTTAACTTTTAAAAACTAGTTAGTTGTTGTTAAGGTATTGGGTAAATCAATATGGAACAGATACTTTGAAGATAAAAGCAGTACGCCGACCTGGTAGTGTATGAATTATCAACAGTGCCACTATGTTAAGCAGTTAGCTGCTGTGTAAAGCTAGTGATTGTGTAAAAGTGCTGAAAACAGACATCAGCAGAACACTGCCCCCCTGCTTTTGTTACAGCTTTTGCAGAAAATGATTTCCACTTTTTCATACTAAAAGTAAATACTTGCCCCATTCGTAACATGTCAAATGAAAAATAACAAATAAAAAGTTGAATTTAAATTAGACCACAGATTACCAGATATGGGAAAAGCAACACGTTCAGATGAATGTTCTTATGAATGGCATCTGGAGATTTGGCAGAAGTCAAGAAGAAGAAGAGATTGTTTTAGCTGCCAGTGCTGCATGTTTAAAGGAAAACGTCAAAATAAAAAATTGGCAGGACGACAGGTTTTTTTTAAAAAAAAAATTGTGTTGGTCCACAACTATCTACTTGCTCTGGTGTGCCAAGTAAAGCAGTGAGAATTATGGCTTGGCATCCTCAACCATTCAGTCTCTCACTGCCTAAAATGGAGAAACTCACATTCAGAGCAATACTTGGCTTTGATGTGGAGGTCTGCAGCTTCTCACTGCTTTTTTCAACTTTCCCTCAAATTCCCCCAAGCAAAACAAGATCACTTTGTGTGACTGCAGGCCAGGAAAATGTGCATGTTATCATGTTCTCAGCATCTTGCGGCTCGATTTTGATGTTGGTATCTATCAATTCATTGACAACAGATGTGTAAATACAATTTTGTGACTAGATTACTTTAGATATTTACATGCTGGGGTCTGTCAGCATTGGTATTCAATTAATAGTAATAAACCTTGCAAGGTTAAATAAAAACCTTTATCCATCAACATTTATCATAATTCAGGAAATAATTAAGTCACCACATTGTCTTTGGTTGTATTTATATACATATATTTACATATATATACATGTATACATATACACATATATACACATATATAGCCTACATATACACAAATATACATATTTACACATACAAAGACTGTCATATACATACATATATATATGTACATATACACACACATATATCTGTGTGTGTGTATATATATATATATACACACACACACACACACACACACACACACACACAATGTATATTGCACATAATCATAGTATATGTCTTCATCAAAACCTTTGCTATGACCAAAATCCTTGAAACTGGTATTGCTCTTGTGCACCAAGCTTCACTGTTCTCTGCACATGGATGGATAAGTGTATCATCTTTCTCCTCCCAAGGGCTGGAGGGAAAACCAGAAAAAAAAAAGATTTAAGGAAGTAGAACACTGGGAGAGGAGGTATGTGGGTCACCTTCTGTTTTGCATCCGTAATCACCTCTTTTCTGCAGCACCAGGGGGAGATGAAGAGCTTAGAAAAAGCTTTGAAATAGAGACAGAGATGAAAGAAGAAGCTGAATGTTCTAGACTCTGCTTTCTCTGTCCTACCAGACACCTCCTAAGTCATGAGACCAGGATGTAGGCCAGGGATGCTTTTGGGAGGGAGAATGCTGCTGCTAAAACTAAATACGCACTGGCACAGACATATGGATGCACAAATACACAAATACTTAAGTGTACATGCATGCACTCCCAACATTCTTGGTTAGCTCAAGGTCAATCAATACTGATCAGTCTTTGTCAGGGGGTCAAAGTTCAGGTGTAATGTAACTGGAGTCAGAGATGATCATAGTAAATATTGCCTGTGGAATTAAACAGAAACAACAGCGATAAAAGCTTGGACAACAAGTCTGGAGGACATTTTATGTCATGCATTGGTTTGCAAGTTTTCACAGCATTATTGAACATTAATTACAAGTTCCAGAGAGAAATATGAGAACTGTAAGACATTTTGGGATGAGGGTTAGTACCATTCTTTCTCCCTGGGGCGACCTCGTTGAAATACTTAAGTTGAAAACATATACCTATATATACTAACCAATTTCTTATCATAACAGCATGTTAATAACTTCTGTGTTAAGTGTGCCCAAAATGTCCTACTCTGCCTGCCCAATTGTAGATTACTGTTATATAATGGGTAAATTGCCATTTTTCTTGGCAACTCTGTCAACAGCTGTCTTGAGTCTGATTGTATAAATGCTTGGAAACAGCTGGGAGATGTTGCTACTCTCCATCATATCCAAGCTGAGACTAATGTGTCCTAATATGGCCACAGATGATAAACCCTTGTGATATAAATGAGGAAAGTTGTCTCTGTTTTAATCGGTTGAGGGTTCAAAATATCAATTTAGAGTTAATTGCATACCTTGATGGACGCCAACCGAGCAAGCGGTCATCATACATACACTACCATCATCAAAATGCAATAAGGGCTCATGTGCCGATGTGAGTTCTAAGACAGACACAGTACCAACACACAAAAGCATCAACAGGCTGATTACCATAATATCCTCCAGGCTGTGGGTGGAATCACTGAGCAGATGCTTTTAACTTGGCAGAGACGACTGTTGTTCCAAAGCAAATATTGTACCAGATTTTATTCATGGTGACCTGTGTATGTGCGCAAATCACTAGAATAGCCTTGCTGAGATGTGAATGAAGCCTTCTTTGCCTCAATGAAGTGGAGCCGTCTTGTTATGCCACTTTGAAACCTTTTCTGATCCCACTGACCCTAGAAATAAATGTCTCTGTCCGTGCCGACCGGTCTTTTCGTGTGTTTGTACTACAAACAAAGCAGGGAACTGGCTTGTTTTAGGGACATTTTGTAATAATATTCACTCACAGTGCTTTCCAAAATAATTCAATCTGGTGCACTTAATGAGAGGATATTTCAAATGAAATCAAAATATGTTGAACACAATATATAAAAGAATATGCAAGCCTAGGATAATGACAGCAGGGGCAAATAAGTTCTGAACAAAAGGTTTAACAGTTTAATTTGTTAACATACAGACATATAAATTGCTTTTGCAACACCAAGGTATCCTTTTCACAAAAAAAGCAGGCAGCAGTTTGTTTTATGCTACGGGACATGCCTTGCATCAGTTCTTTTTCCTGAAGCCCAGTTTATCTGAATCGTTTGTCATTCAAAGTAAAAGACAATTTTGCACCCACTGGTTTAACCTTAAAGACACTTCCAGGAACATTTAACTGATTCTGGAACAGTCACAATTTCATACTGACCTACATAAGCAAACAAGACCATCAGCGAGAAGACTGGCTATTTCTGTTGTTATAGTTTTTCTTAATGCCTGTCAGCAGGTCATATTCCAATCCATCTGAGTTGGATGAGTCCTAACATTTAAACTACTTTAATGAGTGCTGAGGATGGATTGAAGGAGGCCACAGCTTGAGGAAAGAAGCTGCAGTATTCTGATGATACAGTAAGGAACTAAAACAAAGTTTACTTTGTTCCTTCTTGTCCACAGAAGCCACAAGAAATAATAGTGCAATAGTAATCCACCTTGGTGAGGGATTATAGTGTATGCATAATGTCTATTGTTGTTGTTTGAAAGCTGTAAATTCCTCTTTCACATTCACAGGACAAATTTCAAATAAAGTATATTGTATTCGTATCTTAAACAGTAATAGGGATTAAAAGCAGAAATTAAAAATTAAGCATTATGTAAAGTTTTGAAAGAGTACATTTTTAGAAGTATCCAACAGCATTCCATTAAAAAAGCATAAAATGTATTATGTCACCTACTTTTATCATCGATTGTAATAGGATTTGTTAATTCTTGTCTTGTAAATTGGCACAGAGTCCTTCCTGAGGATCTTTATGTAATTTGTTTTCACTAAAGTTTAAACTCTTCAGCTGCTGATCCCACATATAAAATAGAAAACCTTTTCCAGCAAGGGACTGTGTGTTCGTGTCTGATTGCTGTCGGCCCCGTCTCATCTTGTCTGGCTTCAGCTAACACACTGTCATTACACTAGTGCACTTAAAGCAGTCATGTTGCCCTTCAAACATCTTCAAACTCCATCCCACTTACAATGAGGGAAACATTGGCACTTTAACAAGATTAGGTATTGCTTTCAGGTTATGTTCCAAGTCAGTGGGCTAAATACTCTCTGTACAGTTTGTTCCATGCGCTACAGGTTTTATTTAACAGTTGATTGCCTTTTTACGTGATTTCGTCTGCTGCCAGGTTGTACAAAAAAGACACGTATGCCTCAATGACCCCTTTTAGAACTCCTTCATGCTGCTTCCCCATTGATTATAAGGTTTAACCGATTGCTTTTAGGGGTCAGGTATGTCTGGTTTCCTACCAGCTCTAGTTAGGGGTGAAGGTTTGACCCTCAATGAACTGAAGAGCAATTTTTTTAGCGCCAATACTCAAATCAAAGAAAAAAACAAAGGTGACAAAACCTTTGGTGTCCAAGCACTGTGCTTTAATTTTACATATGTTCATTTTGAGGCAAGTGTAGTTGGTCACACTAACAATTATAAATCTGGGTTATAATCAGTCTTTATACCATTTATGTCTAGCTCTAGAGAACTAAGCATCTGTCATGCACTTATATTCACACATAAGATTTAGTAGGGAAGAGTGGAGGCACGACTAGAGACCAGGCTTTTAGTCCTGCATATGATGCCAAACATGTTTTTCTCTTATCTCCATCTACCTCTTTCTCAGAACTGATGAACACTCCTTAAACAAAATCTCAGTGACGCAAATGCTTCCAGACTTGCGTTGCCACATATGAAAACAGACCATAATTCTGCTGTGGATGTGGTTAAGGATGACAGCTCTACAAGCACT
Source organism: Diplodus sargus (assembly GCA_903131615.1). Lineage (NCBI taxonomy): Eukaryota > Metazoa > Chordata > Actinopteri > Spariformes > Sparidae > Diplodus > Diplodus sargus. The sequence goes on along the minus strand of CAEMYA010000045.1, from coordinate 1,951,564 downwards.
CGACAAACAATGACTAATGTGTGTTTTTGTGAGAGACGAGGAAAGAGGTATGGAGACTTTTCATGTTCTACCCGCTGTTTTCTGTCCTTCCCCGCTCCTGGATGGGAGACAAGAAGAGGCTGTTGTTAAATAAAAGGGCAGTTGTGCTTTGGTTCAGCAGGCTGGGTTGTCTCACAGCTGAGATCATGTTGAAATGCTGTTTGTCTTGCTTGCACTAGAAGATGAGTGTGTACGCACATTAATATGTATATCAGTTAGGAAAAGCTGGCAATATTCTGTATTTTTCATATTATGAACCAATAACAAGGAAAGAGCCCCTGATGCTACATACACTGATACATGTGTGTGTCTGAGTCATCATTTCCAAAAATATCTATTCATCTATATACCCCCGGAAGGAGTTTTCTTTAAGGTCCATTTTCAGTGACCTAAAACATTATTTGGATGTTTTTAAAAGGCTAAAAAAAAGCGTTGTTCTCAGAAATACCCATGGACGTTTGGACAGGGCCTAAAACCTACAAGAACACATAAATGAGCCGCATGTTGACAGGTTATTTTCATTAATGCCAGCATGGGAACTTTAGTTTGAGCCAACCAATTATATTGACCAAGAATTAGAAATGCTATAACACTGATTGTGTAGTTATCCCTAATTGAAAATAGTCCACAACTAACACTATCTACTCCTGTATGTGTAACATTTACAAAAAAATACAGCTGTTGAGAAACTATGTATTTGTTACTTTGGCAGTTAAAGCAGAAATTGTTGAGAGTCTTTTCTGGTTTGTTGACAATAACAAAAACATAGATTGACACCTTTTGTTGGAAATGTAAGTAACAACTCAACAAAATACATAATCATTTGTTATAATTGTTTAGTCCTCCTTAGACATTTTATTGAGGGAATGTTATATATCTTGAAAAGTGGATGGTCACCGTCATTGCTATCCCTTTCTGCCTCACAAACGCTGATCTCCAATCTACGATCTTCTTTGATAACTCTTCGTCTCGGCACACATTATAGTCCAACGCTTAAGACGCTCTCTAGAGAGAACGTCTCTCTTTCTCATCTGGCAGATTTACTTAATCAGAGTCTATTTTTAGTCAAGCCGCATGCAACCGAAGCAGGTTCTCAACTAATGCCCCTGCAGCATTGTCTCAGTCTGCTGACTCGTGCTCGGGTGGAAGTCACACATCACGTTTCACTTGTCACCGAGTGGATTAGGAGAGTAGGGTTATTAGCAACAGGAGGGACGGCTGCAACGGATCTCCGTGGGGCTCGAGAGGGCACGTCTCTCAGCAAGCTGGTGGTTGTTGTGGATGAGTTCACAGATGAGAACCTGATATTACTAAACGTGCGTCAAGCATGCCATAGACGCAGCTCAACAAGTGAGTGTTTACACATGGGTGTGACGTCAGTTTATTTTAACAATAACAATGGAGATGGACAGCCAGTAAAGGCTACACATCACTTCCTTTTGTTTAATAAATTCCTCCTTTACGTATTCCTCATTTTGGGATTAGCTTTTCTGAAAGGATAAGTGTATTCTCATTGCTTACTTGTGCACGTTTCCAACTACTCGACTACAGGTGTGCTTGCGATTATTGCACTTATGCCTATATCTCGAGACCACAAATTAAATTTAAGAGGAAGAATAGCCCAGCTGTAAGTTTACAGGCGAGTACACTTTAGTGATCTTGCTTAAGTGCACGTGCAACTGTAACCGTACTGTTGGGATATGAATCTTCCTCGACAGATAGTCTGTCTCAAGTTCTCCATATTTATCCTGTGATCCTTCGAAAACAACAGTTGTTCGGTGTGATAAACTATCTTGTTATCTCAAGAAGTTGGCCTTTGGTTTTAATTCTTTTTACATTATGTTTTTGCCCTTTTTCCATTATAGGACAGGCTAGGTGACGAGTTGACAGGAAATCGGGGAGAGAGGGGAGATGACATGTAGCAAAGTACCACAGGTTGGACCCGAACCCCGGATGAAGACTCTGCACATGGGGCACACGCTCCACCAACCGAGCCACTGGGCCGCCCCTTGGCCTTGTTGTTTCAACAGCTGGACTCCCTCAAAATAAATTATAAATGAAATGAAAATAGCTCAGAATACTTGAAAATATTTATTAAAGTACATATAACATTGTATTGTATATGTATAAAGTGACACAAATATACAGTATAAAGGTTATGATTTTCTTTGAAAGTCAAGGTGACTTTAGAAGAGCAACACATCTACAACTCCCCTTGGTTATGAACAAAATAAGAGAATAAATAAAGACATTTCGAAAGGCATTTTCTTTTTGCTCAAGAATTGAAGCAGGAGCAGAGATTTGATTCACTGTGAAGCTGGAAAACAAGAGCTTGAACTCCTGACAAAGCTTTGTGTTGGTACTCTACTGCCTCAGTGACGGCCTGGTCACTTTCAGTGCTCAGTACATTGCTTAGTCAGAGTACGTACAGCATGGTAAGTCACAATACTAACAATTTTTAACAGTCCTTTCTAAGGTGACTGGTCAAGTAGAAAAATCTGGATTGAAACAAAAATACCTATACAACTTTTAAAGTGGAAAAATATCAACCATCTTCATCATTCAAGTTTCCTCACAGACATCTACAGTAGAAAAGGAATACATTTGAAGAGTTGTGTGTTCAACACTGCGTCATCTGCTACTTTCACACTCATCATATCTATACAGCAGTATAACCAGCTGTGGCACTGGCAGAGATCTTTACAGATATGCATCAAGTGCATCCTCGAGCTACATACTGTATGTTGATATGTTAGTATATATTAACAGCAGCAGCTCACACACATATACACACACACACAGGCAGGCTGGCAGACAGGCCAGTTTGGTTCAGTTCAGTTGGCCTCCATTTGAAGCGGCGTCATGGAGAAGCAAGGAACGAGGGTGCCGGGTACCACTCACTGGGTAGAGTCGGAGTCACTGGAGTCCAGGCTGGCCTGTGTGGGTGCAGGGGTGCAGCTGTGATGGCCAGTCGGCAGGCAGTGGAGGGTCTGTGTGCTCCGCCGCAGGTTCTCTAGGGACTGCAGGAAGGAACGACGTGCCCTCTCCTCCTCCAGGGGTGATGAACCCTCTTCTTCTACCTCTGCGATCTCAGCAAAGGTGACAGGCTGGGTTTTGAAGCGAGCCTCGCGAGATCGGCGGGAGCGGCTCTTGCCCCTCGCTGGGCCCTTGGGGACAGGCAGCTGCTGGGGGAACTCCTCCATGGCCGAGGCCATAAGGTGGGCCGGCAGGGCGTGGAAGCCGGACGCCTCCATAACCATCTGACGCACAGCAGCCATTGGCAGAACAGTGACGGGTATGAAAGTAAATCAAATGTGAACACAGTGGGAAGAAGACAGCTGACTGCCTTTGCACCTCTCAAACTTTTCTTTCCTTGCTCCTCGTCCTGTTTGAAGTCTCAGGCGCAAAGCAAGAGTTTGTCCAAAGTCAAGCCAAACAAACACTCCTCAAAAAGTCCAGGCACGCTGAAGATTAAAAGTCTTAAAGAAACAAGTGCTCTGGTCAGTCTTCACTCCGCTGTATGAAAGCTTCTGTTTCAACTCTCAGCTGCCTGATGCCTCCTTTCTCTCTGTTGGCTGTTTCTCACTCTGTGTGTGAATCTCAGTCTGCTGAGGCTAATGCCACCGACAGCTCCAGCACTCTCTTTTATAGCAGCTCACTACCCACTCAGACTCTCCCCTCTCTCGCTCTCTCTACTCCTCGTGTTTGCCAGGTCCCTCCCACTCGCCTCCTCCACACCTCCCCTCTCCATTACGGTTCCGGCCTTCAGAGCAGTCAGTCAGTCACCGCACCAAAATAAACACATGAGGAGAGGATATCTATGTGTGAGTGTGAGTATGTGCTCGGGTGTGTGGGCTTTGATGGGTTGTGTGTGTGTGGAGGGGGTTAGCGACAGAGGGAGAGGAAGAAAGTCAAGACCAAAGTGGAGACGTTAAATGGAGTGACACATTCAGAGCTGGGTAGAACAGAGAAGAGAATCAGAGCAGGAGGAAAAGTGGACCAAACCAATGTCAAGGTGGAGAGACTCAAATGCTGCACATGTTATATCACAAAATATAGGACAGGATCCTTGGGACAGACAGAAGTTGGACAAAACGCTGCAAGAAATAACTACTTTTATAGAGCTGCAAGTGAGACAAGCAGAGATGTGTTGTTCCAACACATCTCTGCTTGTGCTTTTGTCTCACACAGCATAACATTAGAAGGCAATCTAATTTATGTATTGCCACATGTAGTCCACAGATGCAGGAAATCATGTGTCTGAAGTTTTGTTTGAGTCTGAAAGAGAAAAAAAGGCAAATCTCTTGTCAGTAACAATTAAAGGTTGAATGAACAACATTTACTGCCACTAGATATCGCAGTAGAGCACCAGTATCTCAGACCAAAACTAAATGTTTGCATCTTTCACACAGTTAAGTTGGGAAAAAAAGACCCTGAGCACACACTGCTAAAAAAATCCTCAAAGATTGAACAGTCAAAATAAAGCCAAGTCACCAGGAAACCATAATTTCATTCAATGGCCACAGTCACTGTTGAAGCAAATTTAACAAGCTATTCTAATTAGATTTTACCAACCAGATCAATTGCACATCAATTGCTTTGTCAAAAACAATTCATGTGGTTACTTGCCAAAGACAGTATGGTTCAGACATACTGCTGAGCCACAGCAAATAGTGGATTTTCTCCTGCATGTACTAAAAGTCACACACTCAGATGAAATATGTGGTTACCACCGAACTCACCCTGATGTGCATCTGTAGAGAAACATGGCAGACAACTCTGCTGATGGTGTTCATAATGTATGGATTCAAACATGACTGCAGAAGAGACTAATGATGTCAGGAATTTATTGCAGTGCCTGTGTTGGTAAAACCATGTAATCTCTAACTTTGTGTATGCATAGTGTAGCAGTCACACATGTACAGATTAACCAACAATAAACAGAGTGTACAGTAACAAGCAGTCAAATCCACTTAGATTGGATGACTTTGGACCGTGGAAAGAAACTGGAGCACCCTGAGGAAACCCAGATACTCACAAAGAGAACAGGCAACAAAAGGTCTGCGTGCCTTAAGGCAGCAGTGCTGACATCAGTTAACATCAATTAATTATTACCACTTTAATTAGTATAATTAATGTAGATTAAGACTATCACAAAGCCCTAATCAGAATCGGAGCTGTTAGCTACTAGGTCAGATATGGCAGAAAATCTGAATTTCTTTTACAGCACAAATTAAAGAGGATATTGTTCTTCCATTGTGTCTGAATCTGAAGCTTCCAGTTTCCTGTCATCACAGCTGGAGTTGGACAAAGTTCCCATGAGATACTTAGCTTCCATCACATTCATGGACAGCCACAGAACACCCAGGCTGCAATGTTGTTGTCTCAGTGTGCATATTTCTGTTCCAAATGAATCCAAATGTTTATGAGCACTTTTTTGATTGGCGGGATGATATTATCTTTTCACACCAAAGTCGTAGTTTATCCAAGAAAATATGTGTGACAAAGACATGGGCAATGTTGGAAGGGAGAGGCAAAGATTGGTTGTTTTTTAAATTAATTTTCACCGTGGCTTATTTGTTTGCAGTGATCAAGACATATCAAATAATTTTGCATTGACATACTGATGCCACATTATTGGATCATTAGTCAAATATCATAGCAAATAACTGAAGGGCAGCACATTTGTTCTTGAAATGGAGCTTCATCTGTGATTACTGCACATCTGGCTGACTCACCAGTTGATCAATGCCACTGACTGTGTGCAGGTGTGCTGAACATCCTGCCCTAGAATCAGGGCAACATGTTGCTCTAGAACAGGGCTGCCCAGAGTGGGGCCTGCATGCAGAAGTTGGCCCACTTTAAGATTAAATTTGGCACGCCATATGGTTCTAGTGGGAAATAAAAAGAGATTCAAATGCACAATAATGTGTATGGTGTGTTATTTCTTGTGAAGTAAAAATGCTCTTTAAATATGTGGGACACATAATCATGAATCATTTTTCGTAATCTGAGCATGGGTTGTATTCGGCTGTATTGTTTTGAATGTTGATTTCTAAATAAGTTTTAGGCTTTGATGCAGAGTGTAATTGATAAAAAATGTGTACCTGTTGAAAAGCGTGATCATTTTAAAATCATTACAGCATAAACATCCCAAAAAATCTGAGAAATATACCCTTCTGGTATAAAACTGTACCTGTAGATGTTACAGTTGATATATGTAAAAGGAAACTTTTGTTTCTCAAATATATAATGTAAATACATTCACCTCTGGACATTTTGAAATGTTTGGGGATGAGGGAGCAGGATGACAGATAGGTCATAGACAGTCAAACAGGATGCTCAGTCGTATTTATAGTCGCAGTAGACAAGGAAACATGTACACAAACATCAGAGACTCACCAGCAGTCTCAGCATCATGCAATTGACTATGTCATGTCATCTTAACCATCAGCGTAATTACTAAATTTATCAGTGTCACTGCTGGTGGCGTCATGTCAGGGTCGGTGCAGCTTGGCTGGGTCGTTGTGTCATTCACACTGCAGCTGACAGCCTGCCAGTGCAGGCTGCTTCTCTCATATGAGACACAGGTCAGATATTTTCTGATCAGAGTGACATAAATCTGTGTACAGTCACATTTGATCAATTCTAACCTGGAACATTGATTTTCGATACGAAATCCCTTCATGGCCCCATTCAACCTTCTTGTGACTTTAATTTGAATGCTCTAGGCAAAAATTATTCACTGCTGCCATGAAAATAAGCAGAAACTTTTGTTTCAGCAACTCAGCTCAACGAAATATACTAAACAACATTAACTGGTTCAGTCCCTCTACAGTCTGTCTTGAGAGATGGATGTTACAGGTTACAACTATTGCTACCACGTACGATAATGTCAAAGGCCACATCAAGGGCTGACGCATGTGCCTGCCAGGGCAGAACTCACTTCCACAAACAACTCCGGCAAATGAGCTAAGAAAATATTGTCACTTGCAGTAAACGGACGAGGTTCGGTGAAAAAGATAAATCAGTGTACAATTTATTTCCATGACTCACTGGAACACGCTGCTCAGTGATCGTGCTGTCTCCACTGCTAACAGTCACCAAAGTATTGATTTAGGATGTTATGAGCTTAAGTGTGGAGAGAAAGTAAAGTATTAAAGCATACATTACACGTGCAGAGTTGTAAACTCCTCTCTGATAGCATTATAAAACTCTGTGTAGCGCTTTGTCATCTGATAAGGCGTGAGACTCATGGACCTATTACTCAAAACAGACGTCATGGTTTCACTAGTGCATGAAACAAAACACCGCCAACCACACAGCCTTTTTTCCTAATGAATGTAGGGCTGTTTGTGGTCTAAATACCCGGTTACTTTGCAGCTGCTTCATTCCACTGTTTACAAGTTCATATTAGTGACAGAGATGGGTCATTTCCTAAATAACCTGTGGTGCGAACACTGACTATGACACGTCGAGAGAAAAAGTTCAGCTCAGAGAACAGATTCAATGGAGAAAATAGACAAAATTATTTTGAAATGAGTGTTTTTCTCATTATGCAGTCTCTCTACAATTCCATAAATCAGGCGGTAACACGCCTACAAATCGTGTTATAATCCATAAAGCGCAGGCAATGTCACAGTAGTCAAGGAAACACGTACACAAACACCAGCAAGACAGGGGCGAACCCAAGTGTCACCCATAGTTGCTAGAATTAACCTGTAGTATCACCAACAGCAGCATGTGCAGCATGAATCGTACGATCAGTTGCAGTGAGGTGACAACTTCTCCGCATTTCAAGAGTTGATCTCGTGGGCTTTCCTCTGTCGTCGGTTTAGAGTTTTCAGGAGTGACGTTATGGCCCTAAATGGCTCCCCCGTTTCGTCATGCATTCCTTAGATGGCACCTCAGGAGGGTGAGACGGACACCAGGTCATCCTGTTTCTTGTCTCACACACACACACACACACACACACACACACACACACACACACACACACACACACTCAGCCGGGTTGTAAGTCATAGATGTGGACTTGCAAATACCCCCCTGTTCTATTTTGAGTAGATGTAAGGTCACCCATGATCAAGCCAGCTGCTGCCAGTCAAGTGACATCACATGACAATTTTGATTCTTTTTTAACCATACATGTGTATGCGTGGCCTGGGGGTGTCCTTTCATACATGTATGTGCTTGCCTGGTTTTTCATTTCATGTCATAGCCCATTTGATCTCGTGTATATGCTTTATTACAAGGAGGGACTGAGAAGTGTATTGAGCAGGAAGTTAGTAGGCCAAGAGCTGTTAGTGTCCTTGGGGATGCCTTGTTTTCCAAAAAGACCCCGCGCCAAGGCTGCATGGGTTGTACACAAGGACATCATGTGGCAAAAACAATCCCCAGACAAGCATTTGAACTGTGCTCATTTTTTAATCAGGTTCTTAGAAGTTTCTTGTGATTTGAGAAGAAAAAGTGAAAGAGGACGCTAAACAGCTTATTTGTGTGAGGATATGATCTCATTTTTTATTTTGCTTTGTAAATTAGAACACTTAAACACAGCAGATTGGGGAAATCCTGGTGAAAATCCCACTGTACATCACCTCCTCCCACAGTACCTTTTTTGATACTACCCTGTAAAAATGTAAGTGATGCTACTTTAAAAAGAAAAAAAAAACATTACCTCAAAATGACCAAGTAAAGTGGACTGATCATTTTAGGTTGTTAAAACCTCTCAGCTCATTAAAACTGTTTGGCTCATACGACTTAAATTCGACAGTCTACTCAGTAATTCTGAGGTCATCGGTTTCCTGACCTTTACTTTTAAAGTTAAGCCAACTTTTAACATTTGCAGTGTATCACAGGAGTCATGAAAGTCAGAATTGTGTAAATTCTACACATATGGGCTTTGAAAGCAAAGAAGGTCAAATTAAATTTAAAGGTACAAAATTCCAGTGTTTTAGCAATAACTTTAATTGTTGGAATTCTTCAATGCATCAACACTGGCTCTAGGTCAGTGGTTGGCAGGTTTGCAGTGGTGGAAACTTTCAGAAAAAACTTGTTGTTTGTGTTTAAAACAAGAACGGTGCATTTTATCTTGGTTTCTTGGGCGCCGCTAGGGATTTTGGGCCCCATGAAAAGAATCTTTACAGGGCCCCCAACACAGCGGTGAATTTTTTTAATGCTATTTTACATACAATTATGCATTTTAATGGTATTTTTGACTATCATT
>CAEMYA010000045.1:1905049-1926947 GCA_903131615.1 Diplodus sargus | reverse complement strand
CTTTGCGCAACACGCAGTGTTTCTGCTCAGATTTTCTGCATCACCAAGTGAATGTCAGTAGTTTGCCCGACAGTGAGCGCTCAGCTTCTTCAGTGGCATCCTGACACTCGGCTCAATAAGTGAGCAAATGTACCGTATTCCCTGGGCTGAAAATCTATATCCCTCATAGAGAAATTCATCAGGAAATGCCAGCGGATCAGCGCGATCTCAAAGAAGCCGCTCACGTCGCAGTGCTGCCAGAATTATTCTGCTCCAGGTCCACCGGGTTCTCAATGAATGGTGACGCCATCTCCGAATGAGTTACACAGTGAACCAGCGGCGCTTTTATAGCCGATTTTAAGCCGAAACTCTGAACATAACCTGGTCGGGTCAGGTTATGAGCTAAGCGTAAGTTACCATGGTGATCTAGCCGGGTTAAAAGAGAACCACCTTCGTAGAACAGGAGAGCCTGGCTTTACACTCAACATAGCTTGCTAACCCACTAAATCGGCTTCGCAAAATACCCCTCAGGTGAGGAAAGTCTTGTTACTGCAAATACCCGTCTAATTGGTGTAAACTTTGTTTCACTGTTTCCGTTTTGATAGTAATTAAGAGTAGTTGAGAGCAAAGTCTTACATTTAGTTTGGTTTATTATCATACTTTTTGGAAACACTTTGTGTCTGTAGCAATTGAAAAACAAAAACAACCACAGCATTTATAACATTTAACGACAAAGTGCTTCACAATCTTAAACGAAAAAAGAATGTAAACAGAATCAAAATGCAAAGTTACAACTATTGATGTAATGTCTTGAAAATAGTACTAGTTGTTGTTATTATTTGTGTGTTCCCTTGATTATTGCAGTAATGAGGTCATAATGTTAAATACAATCATAGCTACACAGTTACAATATATACACTTCACAATTCAGTTTCACTTTTTTAAATTCCTGACTGATAAATCTACAGCTGCTGGCTTAGAATTCTGTTTAAAGTACTATCAAAATAGTATTGATTTCTTCACTTGACGGTATGTGATTTATAAGTGTGTTTGGTATAAACAAACAACGTCTTAATAAGTTAGTAGTAACCTTAATATAAAAGACACGGAACAAGACATAAATACGTTTTTCAAGCTTTATGACTGACAACTAAACTCTGGGTGTGAAAACACCACAACAACCTCCACTTCATAACAAAGATGTTTCCAATAGAAAGAAGCATGAAGAAAAACAAACAAAACAACTTTTAACGTAGTCTGAATTTATACCCCATTTTGATCCCTGTCAAGTGGCTGATGTTGTTTTGAATGGCCAAATTCCCTGCCTGAGTGCTTGCACATGACTGGTAGAACCAACCTGCCAGTCGTCTTGTGTGGCTCCTGACATCAACAGAAGTGTCCCGTGACTCAAAGGAACCCGAATCCTCTCCACATATGTGTAGTCCCCGTTCTCCTCCTAACATAGAAACATAAAAGGGAAAAAGCACAATGTATAATCATCAAACGCACACACACACATCCACTAAAATGTACTTTAACAGAGCTAAACACAAATATAATCACAAAGAAGAATGAAAAACAGTAAAACACAACTAAATGTAACACAACTTGTTTCTAAGAGATAGCCTCGTTGACTTTGAGTCAAGTCTTACCAAAAAACTAACTCATGAGAAACAGCAAAAGGTCAGATGGAGTGTATGTAGGTTTTAGGAGGCCACATCAAGCTGGGTCAACACTAAAGTTATGGAATATAATGAGAAAATAAAGAGTGTGTACACAAATGATCTCACTCACTGGTGGAGGCTGCTTGCGGAGGCTGAACACTCTGGTGTCGCCCAGACTGATGGAGGCAATGGTGGGTTTGGAGCCCAAGGAGGCTTCATCGTCACTGTGCCAGCCGATGCTGTCATGGCCGTCACGATAAAGGTTACACAGCAGTGAGTTGAAGCTGCATCCGCTCACCTGCTTCAATGTCTCGCGAAGTGTTAACAGCAATGGATGCCACTACGTCGAAAAATAAGAAGAGTTCAGCAAGAAATTAAACCAGCATTAGACAACTTTTAGCCTACTTATGGATACATCCTTTTCATAGCACTTAGATCAGGGTTTCTAGATCAAACTTGGATTATTATGGTTGGTTTTCGCTTCAACAGTAGCCATGTTGCTACCACAACGAATTGCTTAGAGGGGAGAGAGTTAAAAGCAAATAACTGAAAAGATTAAAATAGAAAAAAACTAAAATAAAAATCTGACAAATTAAACAAGTGAGGACCACAACATAGAGCAAAGTGCTTGTTTTTCTTTATAATTTTGGTGGCTTTGGACATGTATTAAATTTGTCATACCTGTGTGTTAGCAGCCATGGTGGAGTTAGCATATGTGTAGGGCAGTTCTCCATACCAGCAGGTCAGCCGGGGCTCATCGTATGCCTCACCTGCACCAACACAAAAAATTACACCTTCACCTAAAACAAACTAATTAAAACCACGGTCAGGATTTTTTTGCAGCTTCCAGCTGTAACCAGGTTTTCTGTGGTTAGACTGATGAATTAACAAAAGGCCATACTGGTTCCTCTGCGTGTTTTAGCCTATTGACGCAACAATCAACCCCTGCAGGCTTTAATTAGCTGTTTTCTTCTGGAGAGAAGCAGCTGTGTTCAGTCTGCATAATAGGAAAAACATCTAGCGCTCTCTATCGTCCATCAGTAATTGGGTCATGGCAATTTTAACTTCAAAAGAGAATACATCTATTTTGTTTTCATAGCGGCTTTTTTTGATGAATGACAACTATATGTAGGGCAGAACGCTGACATAGTTTATTTTTTTAATATATTCCTTTCCAGCGTGAATATGAATGGACAACGATCATCTGCTGGAATCCATTTCTAGCAGAAGGTTCGGTCATCAACTCATTCAGTGTCTATTCTGTCCCTCTGTTGGTCTTTGTGCTTCTCTCGTTCTCTGGGAACAGCCGGATCTCTTCTTGGAATCAATTCTCTGCCATTAGTGTATTTTGGCAAACCCTCTGGTACGAGAACATGGTGAAACCAAAACAAACTGTTGAAGCAGCCATCGCTTTTTATGGCGCTGAATTATTCAGGGACTCTGCAGCTACTGCTTATAAATATGTGTGGCCATTTATCAACTATCAAGAGCCTTACTAAAAAGAATGATATCACGAGGAAAAGATTAACAAAACTGAAAGCTCAGGATCGAATTTGGACCCCCGAGCAGTGGTTGGAAAAACTGAGTCAAGAGAGTTCTTAAACAATGACAGAGGGCGTAGGAGAGGTGCCTGGTGACGGGTTGACGTCTTTTTTCCACTACTTCCTCTTTAAACCAAACATCACATGGACTTTGTTGACAAAGTCTGAGGAGTGATGGATTGAGATTACACAACTTTCTGCTCTGTCCTGTGTTTACACATCATCTTGGTCACTTGTCTCTATCATGCCGTTTGTCTGCGACGGGGCCATCGCAGAGTAACACACCAGATGGACGAGAGCCAGCTGAGCGAAAGGCTGATTCTGAAGCAAAATCTGGCTGCAGCTCAATAGGCTCACTGTATATCGTCTGGGTGGGTACAATCATGTTATTCTTTCCTTTAAAAGGAAAATCCTAAGTGTTTCGCAAAATGAAGCCTCCGGACAACTTACGCACGTGCAAGGAGAGACATGCTGCAAGTCTTGCTTTTTTACAAGTTTAGCAGTCTTTTCAAGACTGACTATACTTGATTCAATGAAAAAAATCAGGCATGTTAACGAAACGATTACCTTTCACTTTATCTAAAAATATGAAGTTGTTAAAATAGCAATTTTAGAGAAAGTTCAATCCCGCACTGTGATGAAATTAAGACTGATGTGTAGGCCTGTCGTGAAAACTACTTTTGCTGGATGATATGTTGAGAACTTGTGTTAATTATATTATTTTCATTTTAGGACCATTTTATTCCACTGGCAAAATTATAATATAATCGCATAATAATGCTTGTACAGCATTTCAGGAGCAATTAACTTTTTAAAAGTGCTATTTGTAAGAAAAGTTTATTTTTGAATCCAATTTCCCATTGTCAAAAGCCGCAGTTTGGGATGACAGCCAACCCATCCTACAACCCAGAGAAGCGTTGTTTAACGAGTTGGGAGCGATACTCAAAAATCGAATTTTCTTACAAATAGCAACTTTAACTCCTAAGAATACTCAGACCCTGTAACTGTAATGTGACACTGTTCAAATAAGGAAAACGATAAACAAAATGTACTCTGTTAACAAAAGTTGAATGTAAACACAACACAAGGTCAGCGTATATGTATATCGATATTCCCATAAGACAAGATGCACACAATTACACAATAACGGTGTTTTCGTGACAGATGTACGGATATGTACTCAACAGCAAATCAGCTGCAGCGCGAAAACCCCTTTCACTCTTCAGTTAACATACACTCACATTTCACCCATTTCACAATTCTTATTTTTCAGCCCCCTGGTACCCACCCTGTCTGAAGTTGGTTTTCTGGGACCAGGGAAGCTCTGCTAAGAGCTTACTGAAAGTCCAGTCGGCCTCTTCTGGGGGAAGAAACCCTGGCAGCAGCTGCAGTCTAGAAAAATGTAAAAACAAAGCACACACACACATACGTATATGCAGACTAAGTAAAGTGAGGTGGTTAGATACAATATTTAGCTCATATGTTTACCATTTGTACAGGATAGTCTAAATTGGGACACTGTAGGAGCCTGGAGGGCATAAATCAAAATCCTCGGTATGGACATGGATATTTTCCTTTATACTACTGACACTCTGAAAAGGTATTAATTCTCCCAAAAACAACAAAAAGTAAAAATTTTATTTACTGCTGCAAATAAAGACCAGCAAAAGAGCAATGTGCCTATTTAGGTTCCCTGCTTAAGTTCCACAGAAGCTGGTCACAAAAGATTTAAATCTGAACTGAAATGTTTTTTTTCCTACTGAGTTCTCTTTCTTGGTTATCTGTAATGTCTGTTTCTCTAGGTATTTTAGTCTTGACAACAAGTGAGTGCGACATTTACAGCCCATGTTACCACATATTCAGTGTCTATTAAAAACACGTCTCAAGTTCATGTGTCCTCATGGGTATCATATGTGGGGTATGATGTATGACTTTCACTAAGACATTTGCTAGAAGCTGTGAGAGCGGTACATACCCTATTGCTTGTGGGATGACTGCCATCTAGTGGACTTCAAACTCAATCACAGATTTGTCATCACTGCAAGCACTGGTTTGGCGTTATCGCATCACTGTTTATTCTCCTCATTTCCATTTTTATCTATAATTCCCACAGAGTGAGGATTCTCTCTCAGTCACTCTGTACTCACCTGGAGACTCCTGATGGACCGTGACTGATCTCATGTTCACCTGCATGTCTGTCCAGAGCAAAGTGATGCGTGTTAGCCAACAGATGTGTAGTATACAACCAAATCATGAGCTAAAACACCGTGAGATGAGAAACAGAAACGTGTGACTTACTCGATCACCTTCTCTGGCGGAACATCTCTAACTAGCTGCAAAGAAGACAGGAAGAACACAGAAAGGGTAAGACTTTTTAAAGAACAAATGAATTACCCCAATAGTCAAAGGTGACTTATTTCTTATGTTTATTGTCTACCTTGGTTGGCTGGTTAAACTCAAAAGTCGTAGTTGTTTTCTGTGGTCCACATCCCCAGGCAGCAGGGGTCTGATTGACACTTTTGGGCTGATGGTTATTTGGGACAGCACCTGGTGATTCACACAAATTTAAAAATGATTTCCATATATATCAGACGAGGTAACAGAACTAACAAAATGTTTTCTGTAGGTGTAGGTTTTTCAACAAGAAACAAACAAAATGTTTACATCAGAATCCGGGGCTGTAAACAGGTAAACATTTAGAAAATGGTCTCATTCAGCTAGGAACAGGCAGATGGACAAGTCACATAACACTAAAAAACAAACAAACAGACAAAAGTCTCAAGTGTATATTGACTTGAAAATTACCTGTTGATGGTCCTGAGTGTTTTGGCACTTGTTTGGCCCAGGAGCCCTGGACTCTGGCACGCTGACGCTTATCTGACATCACATCAAATCTGCAAAGAGTAAGAAGCAATAATGATGCATAATGAAATAATGAAAAAAGTCTGAAACATGCAAAAGTTAATGCTGTACTGTATTGAAACTAAGACAGATATGCAAGGCTGCCATGATAACTACTTCAGTTGGACGATATTTTGGCAAAGAAGTAATTTTGTTAATGATATCATTGCCATTCAAAGGCAATTCATTCAAATGGCATTCACTGAAAATATGGGAGTCTCTCCTTTGTCACAATACTGAAAACCCACAAATTCTTATCCACCATTTAATTTAATTTCTTGAAAAGGACCAAACCAAAAGCATGTGTAGAGTTGGCACATGTCTGTCCTCCCTCCATAGGCCAGTAGAGTTATCAGTGACAAGGAATGTTGCATAGAACATTGAGGGAAATCATCATGCAAATCATTTTTCATGTCTCTTTGTACTATGTGCCATTTACTATTTGGTGGTAATTCTTTTGTTTTGAGGTCCTTTGTGATGGTATGTGCTAAGCTACTGATTTAGAGTATGATATCTGGGCTTTTATACGTCTTTTATATGATTGATGACAATGATGCTGTTGATTTAATTAATATGTAATCTACTGCATGTTCATTGATTTGCTTTAATTCTTTCTTCCCTCCATTATAACATCACCCTGCTCAAGAACTGCTAATGAAATAAGGCTTTTTAGCTAACATTAGTCACCACCGATATAATTTCTGAAGTCATACGTCCAAAGCTATTTCAGCTAGTTATCAACAAACCTTGGTTATGTAGCTGAGTCGCTCCTATGCTGGTTAAGTTAGCTAAACCTGCATCAATTTACCTTAATAAACATTTTGTAAAGTAAAAAATTAAAACAAACCGGGCTGTCTGATGTTGAACTAAATCTTCAAACGACTTACCAAACGAGGCTGCTAAAACTTGACACTTGAAAAAAAGAGACAGGTCAACATTAGCTTGGACGTCTGCGCTCTGACAGCCATGAACGATGTGTTACAATAAAACAAATCCTACCCGGAACTGACATGAGAAAAGGTTCCGCCCCGCACTCTTCCGCTCAAAGCAGTGTTTTAAAAAGTACTCAAAAGTCATTCTTGAAATCGAGATCAAGACATGGTGTTAAAATATTACCTGAAAGTCGATTAATTGTTGCCCACATAAAGTGTGTGTGTGTAATCAGAAGACAAAAGGTCATCATTGACTAATTTTTATGCCTAAAGAAACCAAATAAACGCTTTCTTTTCATGACTGAAACAAACTGACCTTAAAGGACATCACAGTTTCATGCTGTTTTACTTTGTTTATATCTGGCGGTGTTCTGGGGACCTTATAATAATACCTTTATAGTACTCTGAGAACAGCGTTTTTTTTTATCAATTAATTTGAAATGTAAATATATGAGTTTGTTTTATTGGCTCAATATTGTAAATAATACAATTCTGAGTTGGAATTTCTTCTCCAAAAATACATAATGCCCCTCTAAGGTCAATTTAAGTTAAATGTTTGCCTGTAAAATGTAGTATCACTGTAAAAATGTTTTATTATTATAAAGTAGCAGAACATAGAAACTCAAGTTCAAGCACCTAAGAACTGTACTTGGTACTGTGGTTAAAACAATATTAAGTAGCCTTTCTTTCTGCATTAGGACTACTTATTCTGAGTACTCAGTACCTATGTGTACTGATTACCGATATTAATTTAGCATTTTCTTTAGATGTAAATCATTTTGTGTAATCTACTGCAATTGTCAGCTGTTTTTCTTTCTGCACACTAAACTTTTTCAATCAAATTATAAAGATCAACTATGGAATATATTACATTTAAGATTAAACAACCCAAGAGTACCTAAGCACATCAAATTGTCTTCATTAGCACTAGCCTGACTAGCAACAATATGCACATTACTGCAACACCAAAAGTAACCCCATCAGTATAATAGGCCTTTATACAGTCCAGCATATAGTGTAATGGCATAACCCTCTGAAAAAAGTACACAATAACATCAGTTTACTGTATGGCAGAGCTTTTAAGAAACCGTATAAAAACATGTTTACAGCAAAATAAATGTAAACAGTGCATTTTACATGTAGAATTTCCATTTTTAATTTCAAGGCATATTAAAAGACGTTACAGAGAAAAAGCATTCACAAGGCGGTTTAGTTGAGGCACAGGTCAGACCAAGTGGCATGGGGGTATTTCGACTGTGCACAAACTGCGTAAAGAGGAAAAGTTCTCCTGTTCTGCAGCAAACATTTGGTACAATGAAACAGTCTGTCGGTAAATGTGAAAGCACCGCTAATCATGTAAAAAAAAAAAAAAAAATCTCCATTCCTGCGAAATCCTTTAAAAAACACACTGGATTTGCAAAAGGCAAGAGGTTTTCTTTGTCCATGAGAAGTTTACATTTTTGCTAACAGACAAAGCAACTGTGTTGTTCACATGGACATTGCACTGGTTGATTTACATCCTTTCTCAATACATTTCTAACCACCCAATACCTGCTCAGTGAGTCTGACCATTTCCAGCATTCATGTAAATAGAAAGGCACTTGTGTTTAATGCAACAGTGAATGAAAACTACAAAAAAAAAAAATTACAAAAACAAACAACTTTGGTTTAGAAAAACTGATACACTGGTGCAACAACAACCCACCACAAAGTATCGTTTTAAATGTACAGTAAACGAGTAATATTATACGGGAAAAAAGAAGGAGCCAACGCATGATGATAACTGTTCACTAATGCAACTAAATTGACATGACAGGAAGCAGAGACTGCCATTGTTAAAATGGCTCAAGTGATTGAAAAAAGGACTTGAAGTTTGGCAAAGGTCCGAGTTTGGCTCATGTGTTCTTTGGAATATAAAATAAATAATTATACAAATATATATAAAAAAAAAGATGCCCACCACCGTTATCCACTGCTTACAACAGCAGGGTTAACAAATTACCTTTTTTTTTTGGCTATATAATATTTCCACCATCAGTGTCTGTGACAAAAAGGATTAATGTTCTTTGCCAAAAGCAGCATTTCATTACTTTTTCAGCTCATGCTTTCTTTGACTATTTCTCTCCAGACAAAATCACATCAGGTCAGAGTTGCTGTTTTCAACCGGTCACACATGCTTTGATGCGCACCTTTACTGAAGGCACAACGGTGAAATCTCAGACAACCCTGGAGGATCAACTGCACAGATACAAACACACACTCCCTTTTCCTCAAATGCTGCACCGGGTCAGAACAGAATGGCTGCCTGAAGATTCATCAGCAGTACTTTTATTCTGTCTTCAAGCTAGTTCCATTCCTCTCCTCTCGCAGCTTCCTCCTGCGCAGGTATCCGGTACGCTGCAGACGGTTCATTCTGGCTCCGAAGAAGTTGACGAGGTAGCTTGGCACCAGCTTGGTGGTCAGCCAACCCTGTGAGGAAAGAAACGCAATAAACAAGGTGCAAGGACTAACAATCAGTTACAACTATATCTTTCAAGTAAGGCTGAGGCCACATGGTCTTGACAATTATGATATAGTTAGGCTATATTGCAACACACAATATACATCTTGATAATTTGAAATCTCCTCAAAGGCACTTCATAATATCTAGGATGAATGACAAACTCTTGATATCGTTTGACTAAATTCCCTGATGTTGAGATGATAGTCATTGGCTGTTGGTACGTCCCAAAATTTTAACGCAATCAGATTTTTGATTAATAATCAACAGTAATGACTAATGATAATGACAATAAGGTTAAAGCCATGTATTTACACAAGTAGAAACGTCTGGAATATTCAGGAAATCATTTTATTGTAGCCTTTAAACTGGATGTTTGTTGTGGCTGAATAAACATCTCATTAACAGACCTAAAGGAGCATTAGAATGAAATAATGAGCCACAAACTCAGTCTTAAGTCTAACCATTCAAAAACTACGAGCAACATTGAACTGTACGTCATGTATTTTTTTGACAAGTTAAACATGTTTGAGGTTTCTGCTTCTTACCATGACGGCATGTGGGAAATATCCATTGGTCTGGGTCTGCAGACCCACAGTCTTGAGTTCAGCAGCCACATAGCGCTCAGGGGTGGGCTTGTCCAGGGTGGGCTTCCTGATACGAGTCATCTTAGTGGCCACAAAGAAGGGCAGCACGCTCTGAATGAAGACACAGGGAAAAAGTGAGATTAGTTTATACAGTTTAAAAAGAGTTTGAATAAAAACAACATGTGTCCTCGTCTCCGTCCCACCAATGGCACTTGCATGCCTTTCAGCAGTCGGTTGAAAATACCCACTGAAGGTTTGCTGAGGTAAAACTGTTGTACACACTGCAAACCACAAGGTGGCACTTGAGTGACTACTACAGAGGGTGCTAAAAACAGAACAAACAGGCTTTGTGTGGAACAACATATTTTCCGAAATGCCTCTGCGGTAAAAATGCATATCAGAGGCAACATTCATTTAGGTGCGTTTATTCCATTGCCATTTGGGCAGGATTGGCTGAGAGCAACAAGTTAGATTGAAGCAATAAAAGTCCTATGTACGGTGGAGAAGAGGGATTAATCCCATCAGATGAGCCCCAAACTCACTTGAATGATGATGCCCCGACGCTTGTACTCCTCCTGTAGGCCACGAGAGAAGAAATCCACAAAGGCCTGTGCACAGAACAGAATGAAAAATCTTCATTTTCTGTCATCACAACCAAAATGGTTGGCTTGATAAAACAGATACTGATCAATATTATGAAACAATTCAGCTCAACAAGAGAGAATTCTTGCTGGAGACACACACCTTTGAGGAAGAATAGACTGTAAGCAGAGGGACGGGGTACATGCCACTGGCAGAGGAGATGTTGAGGATGACACCTTTGGACCTGGAAGCAGAAAACGGTAGACTCGGGATAAGAACTTTGAAAACTCTATGCTGTCATCTGTGAAGCTACAACAGTCACATTTCTTCGTATAAATACAATTCCAGGACTCAAACTATCATATTTTGATGATGTGGAACTGGCCAAAATTACACAGAAGACCGTTATTTGGTATTTTATCAAAATCAAGTAAGCCTTCTGAAATGCTTAGTTTCAACACTGCTGCCATAACATAATCTTGACATCACAGGGCTCTCCTCAAGATGTGAAGCACTGATCCCAGAAAAGTGCAACGCATTTATTCTTTTCATAAGTGTTCTTATTTTTCCGTCAAATCCACAAACTTTCGATGATTTTCCAGGCCAGTGGGAACCCTGTGTCTATACACATTCAGCACACTGACAAATACACAAAGTGATGTTCCACACACACATCGACATACACACTGAAACAGTGTGGTAGTGGCCGTGTGTGTTGCCATGGCAGCCTGTTGCTGCAGTGATGTAGTGGAGCGACGCTCCAGCCTCACACGGCACCAAATGTGCCTGCTCTGCGATTGGCCAGCAGGAGTCACACGGGAACACAGCAGCCAATCAGGTCGGAAGAGCACTTTCTGTGAATTGAAAGCTTGTCAGCATTGCGAACAAAGGAGGTGAGGAAAAGAGATGCAGTGATGGAAAGAGCTTGGTGAGGATTTCTTGTCCCCTTTCCTGATAAAAATAGTCGCCTTTGGAAAACAAAAAAAGGTCTAACTCTGAGTTAGAGATTCCTTGCGCAGCTCTGTGCCACAATCCCTCATTCAGAACACTGATATTTGACTGCAGTCATGTCGCAAAACATGGAAGCCTGTCATTTAACTCACCTCTCAGACATTCTGGGCAGCACCAGGCGGGTCATCTATAAAGGAAACACGAACATCATCAGTTAACTACAACTTCCACTCAAAAACAATGATAGTCCCCTTAAAAGCTGACACAAGGGGATCTGAAAAGAAGGGAAAAGAGTTTATTTTAAAAAAAAGAAAAGAAGACTAAGAGGGGGAGAGAGAGACAGGCAGAGACCGACAGAGAGAGAGAGAGAGAGAAAGTTGCGTAGGTGGCGAGTACAGACAGCGTTGGTGTAGTCCACCGTTGCTTTGGGAACAACTGAGAGACTGCAGGTACCATGGTAGAAACAGCAGAAGAGGAGAATGAAAAAGAGGGAGTAGGAGGAGAAGAAAAGGGGGAAAAAGTGAAGAGAAAAGTACAGATCGACTTTAATCAAACAATCAAGGAGACATAGGTGCTGAAGGTCTTGGAGATATTTGAAGACTTGAAGAGTGAAAAGTCAGTTGAGAGAGAGACAATTTACCTGGCACACTGAGGTTATGTTGACGTTGATCATATTCGTGATGAACTGAAACAGAGAAAGCACCAGTCAGCTTCAACACTCATTTATAACTGTATATGTTTAAAGCAGACATATCACCAAAAAGAGTTGATAAGTACATTCAATTCAATAAAAATAATCATTAATACCGAAGTATGACACAAAGAAAAGAAGAGTTCACTGTTATTTTAGACTGTAACTCACGTTGTCCAGATCAGGAATGTGGAGGAAGTACTCAGGATAGGGGTAGGAAACACCAACATTGTTAACTGTTGAAAGAAAGAGAAAAATAGCAGTCATTCTACTGTTTTCACAAAAAAAACCCTGGTGCTGGAGAAATCAAACTAGCTTAAACTTTTACCACAAGGTGGCAGCAAAAGCAAACAAGGTAAAAGCCGGCCTTCATTCCACACTAGACACAGCCACACCTTACAACCAGTGGAGCACAAGTGGTATCGTAAAAAAAGGACACAGAGTTCCTTAACTGTTTAGCTAAAAAGCACAGTGAGTTTAAAACGTCTAAGATCACACCAGCTGCTGAAATTTGAAGACAACTCTATACGTATAACATGAGTCGTGATATTCGTGTCATAATGTCTCAACAGCTCAAACTAAAGAGGAATTCTTTAAAAAGAAAGCCATGACTCAAAAAGTTGAAGGTAGAAAAAAAAACGTTCTTTTCAGGCTCAAAAGAGGATTCATCCTTTGTGTTCTGGAAATACGTCTTCACCCTGCACTATCACGATAACTCAACCAGACCTTCAGCTCCAGCTAACATTGTGCACATTGCCAACTTCTTTTATCTTTTCTAGTTTGCCTGTTATTGCCCAACAGGCAAACTACAAGAGGAGTCATTCAAGTTTCTAAGTTAAAGGAGTATAAAACAGATCAAACCAGTCTGCTGTCAAGCAAGAATCAGGAGGTCACACCTTGTTACATTTCCACATGAAGTGTTGTGTGATTTAAACAACATGCAGCATGGCTGTATATACAGTGAAATCCAGAAGGGAAGTTTGCCCAAAGTCAAACAAAGGCCAAACTGTCTGTGCACGGTTTGTTCACCCTTCAAGCACATAATTATGTCCATGACACAGTTTCACCTTCTGTTGCAAACACAATGCACCTCTTGCTGCCTAATTACACGTGGCAGGTGAATGTCAAATGTTTATCACCAAGTGGTGAAAGGTTTGTCCTGAAAGATAGGTCTTCATCTTCATTTCCCCTTTATGTCTGCTTTTATGTCTCATCTTTTAATGTCAACTGCATTGAACACAAGGCAAAACCAACAGCTTGGTTTAGATAAGTCAACGTGCAAATGGCGCCTGCAACTCAATACTAGACAGAGGAGAGGGATGAACGTACACAGTCCTGAAAAAAAAAAAAAAAAAAAAAAAATCAGCTCTTACCAAGAACACCTATCTCCAAACCAGCCAGCCCCGCCTCGATCTTGGGGTAGATGTCTGACCTGCCATAGTCAACTGCAATTGTCCTGGTCTCCACTTTAAACTGGTCCTCTGTGAAGGGAGAAACAAGTGTCCATTAATCATAAGCTACAGTGAAGCAAAAGGATACATGTTTAAGATCATTTCAGTCATGCTGTGGTTCATGTGTCAAAAGTTAGAGGGCATAACATGGCCTAACAGCACAGCAAACCCCAGTTTCAGAACCCTGGGCCCATTCAAATGAAAGGAATATGAAATTAGTCACTGTCAGACTTGAACTGAAGAGGGCACTGCGTACCAACAAACTGGCTGAGGCCATCTTCTACCCCCCCTCCCCTGCCCTCCCTCCCTCCCTCCCTCGTCATATTTGACGCGCCTGCTGCAATTAGAATTTATTGTCCAAAGACTCGTTTAGCTGATGGGTGGCGGAGGGAGTTATAAGAGGAAAATTCCTGGGATGTGCCTCGGTACAGACCAGTAGTGGTGTATATTCAGAGTTGTGACCAAATTTGAAAAAAAGCACAAAAAAAAGGGGGGGGGCTGACAGGGATGTGAGCAAAAAGAGAAAAGGGGGGTTAAGGGTTGGAGCCTCCCTGAAATCTATATCCAGTTCAGATTATTTTTAGACATCACAGCATCACCACGTCTGAGAAAATTATGAAATCATGCTCAGGAAATGGTGGCAAAGATGCAGAAATATGAAGGCAGAGGTTGCCAAATTGGAGAAATAATTTGGGGTTGCCAGGTAGGCGCGATTAGTGCTTGCATGAGAGAAGAGAAGCATTTACGACAATTAAATTATAGCCGGGACAGGGTGGGTTGCCCGGTTACATGCTATAAGGAAGGCGGTTTTGTCAGACTAATCGTGAGGGAGGAGTGCCAGAGTTTGGCACGCCGCACCCTGCTCGTGACTACCCATCAGCCCCCTCTGTGGACTTGAAGCACGACAGGGGAAATTGCGCTGTGAGAGACGTCAGAGACAGATGGAAAGAGAGCGAGTCAGGGAGAGGGCACTATTTGAACGGGGAGGGGGGCACTCACCATTCAGACTGTTAAAATCTGGACACGGGCCAGTAAAGAGAAGAAAAAAAAGTTTCCCCTTTCATGCAAATGCTCATTTTCTATTTGTTGTTTCCATCTGTGTAGACTTGAATGAGATGTTTGCTAGAAACAGACCAGCCTTCTCCTCAGGTTGGTCCATGAGTATCTCTAAATCAGGCCAAGAACTGAATCTTACTTTCCTCATACAGACAGTGAGAACCTAAAACACAGCCTGCTTTGTTGGCTGCATGCCTCCAATTCAGCAGCACTCAAACAGAATAACAGCGTGAGTTAGCAGGAGGCAAAAGGTTGTGAAAAACGGGATTCAGAGAGTCTCTTTATAACAGTTAATTGCACTTTGTACAAACATCTAAAATGAGCTCACGTCAACTTGTATTTCGCTCTCAATACAGACGCACTGATAATTTTCCGATCTTCTTGTTTAACTATTCTCCAAATCCTTAGGTCGAGGACATGGCCCGCTCTCGAGGCCTGGGAAACCCTGTAGCTGATGGGGTGGGAGGTTGCACATCGCTGCCTGCCCATACACACATCCTCATCAGCCCACTCACTGTGTGCTCAAGCCCAAACAGGTTTCCATGATGTTGTGGACACACACACACACACACACACACACACTCATACACACTTACCAAGTGACCTGGCCACGTCATCCAGCTTGTCCTGGGAGCGACTGATCAACATCATGGCAAATCCTCGGCGAGCCAGCTAGAAAAGGAAATGCCAGTTAGTAAGAGATGCACAAACAGCGATAGGAGGCAGAAATTTGGAGCTTTAGTACCCAGAAATATGTAGTTTATGATACTATTGTGATGAAGCAGGAGAAAAGGATCCAACTGGAACATCAAAGTGTAGGTGTAAAGTTTAGACCTCAAATTTCGCTGGGTCTGCTTTAATGTCAAGGAAGATCAATGCAAACATATCTTCTAAAATATGACCACAAATGCGTATCATCACATCACATGAAAAATGAGATCTTCCCTCTCTCCCTCTCTCAGTTGTCTATACAATCCTTTGGAAGACCCGTTTCATTTGTTTTAATGCTGCTGGATTGTGAAGGACAACAGTCCAAAAGGGTGTGATTTTATGCATGTTTGACTTCCTCTTCTCAGTGCCTTCCTCTGCTTTGCTAACACAGTACAACACTAGTTAACGTTAGTTGAGAAATGGACACCGCTAATTTAAACCAAAGACCAGCTTCCGGCACAACACAGAAGCTCCACAGAGCCCCTTCAGATGGAGGGTTGGAGAGCAGGAACTACTTGAAAACTACTTTACTCATTTAGGAAATTCTGATCAAATCAGAATCAGATTATCCTCAGGTTTCGACCCATTCTGACTGGTTACTTCCCCTGAAGTTCAGCCAGGTTGATCTTTGTCTGTGGGGCCATGTTCCTGTGCAGTGAGCAAATCTGCTTGTGCATCTCAAATCAGCTAAAGTAATGCACTTTAGATCGCAAAGGCAGTTTTAGTTTTATTGAAGCAGCATTCATGCACAAATATTAACATGCCTAAGAACCCTGCAAAGCTTAATACATTTGGCAAAATGGCGGCCTACCGTTGCATGACAAGCATCTAACCCCACTGTAGCAACAGTATGAGTCAAAGGCCCTACATGACTATATAATAATAATACTGCCAGCACACCCACACAAGTATGGGCCGAACACGTGGCAGGGTAGCCCCTATTCAACGTGTGCTCGTTACCTCCGAATGAGCCCTTGTTGAGGGGCCTGGACTGAAGTGTGCGCATGTATATGTGTGTGAGGACTCTCTTCCACGTTAATAGGCCTGTAAGAGCTCTCCCCTACCGCGGCCTATGAGTGAACACTGTATGTATGTGTGTGAGTGTGTGTATGCATGAGTCACAGCTTTTTTCCGTGAAAGAAATGAAATAAATAAGGGTCCAGGAGCCTCACCTCCTCCGCATAGGATTTCCCGATTCCATCTGTGGCTCCCGTCACAACTGGAGAGAGACAGAAAGAAGAAGAAGAAAAAAAAAGGTTAGTATGGGTACTCTTCACAACACTATCACACTAACTAACTGTCTGTTCAACTAACGAGGGAGCCGATGTTCTTAAAAACTTGCCAAAAGAGGACCAACAATGGTTCATTTTCCGTGAGATTGAAAGCATAGTTTCACTTTGCATTTTAGATGTAGGTAAAAGTTACTCATCGACTCTGCGAACACTCTGGAAACATCCCTCCTCACCATTTCTGTTATCTTTGCATCTGAAAGCTATGCACGAAAACATGCACACACACACAGATATGGCTCCTCTTTGTTCAGAGGCTTACAACACACCTTGTCAGGTTTGACCACTTTCAGCTTGCCATGATATGTGCTCAGAGCTCCAACATGGAGTTTAGCTTGTGGCTCTTGCAGGTGATGGATAGGACAGTGATGAAGGCTTTTATGGCACACCTCACAGTACTATTCACCTGTAATTCAAGAAAGCCTCTCGAGGCTTTGCATGACAGGCTTACAGGGTGTCTGTCCTCAAAAGCGAGCGTACGGTTGGATTTGGGAGCTCAGATGCATACAAGACAACCAGAGATAGTATAGATAGAAGTGAATCTCAAAGATTACGCTACAAAGACAAAATAGGGGATGGATATTGCATTGAGGCAGAGATAAGATGGTATAGATTGCATCAGAACAAAGATGGAAGTCTGAGGAGTGTTGGATTGATAAAGCCCTCGAGAGCAGCTCCTGTGATTCATTCCGATTTAAGATCTTGCTTTGGGCTTTCTTTTGCACGAGAAAACAGCTTTTTTAAAAAAGAAGGTTAAATGAAGTGCGTTTGTGATGTAGACAAAGGTGGAGGAAGGAGAATGGTGGAAAACCGGAGAGGACGAGGCGAGTTTGGTAAAAGCCGAGCAAAAGATGGTAAAGTGGCCACAGCGTGGGGAGACAGAGACAGAGAGGGGAGCTGATGTTCTTCTTGTGTTCAGAGTTCTCCTCACCTTGTCAAGCAAGCAGGGCTATTTTTAAACCTTCACTGCCCATCAACCCCATCTCCTTCTTGACTGACGGAGGATGGGGGGGAGGAGGAGGATGGAAGGAGGGAGGTAAAGAAGAAGAACAAGGAAGGCAGAAAAAAAAAACAGACAAAGAGAGGGTGGTGGCGGTTGTTTGGGAGGGATTGGGGGTACTCACAAATATACACGCATAGTTGTGCATCATGAATATATTATTAGCAAGGCTTGATGAAAGATTAATAGAGGTAGAGGACATTCTCTGGCTAAGAGCTGGAGAGCAGCAAAAGGAGACAAGATGAGAGAGGGGATGCAGAGAGGAGGGAGCGATGACGAACATGGAGCAGGAGAAAGGAGGAGGGTGAGCGGGGTAGGGAGGGTGGGGGGGAGCGGGGGGGATGTGGAGGGATCCTAGGGGCGGCTAAAAATAGAACTGGAGCGAAGCAAGAGAACGAATGAGTGAAGGAGAAAGAGACAGAATAGAGATGGCGGTGGAGAGGAGGAGGGGGGGGGAGAGAAGAACAAGTGAGTGAATGAGAGGAGAGGAGTGAGAGCGAGTAGCACAAAGTCAAAAGTGAAAAAGCGAGCAGAATCCCTGGTTATTTTTAAACCTCCCCCGTGTTAAGAATGAAACGCTCCGTGGCAGAAAAGCCTCAATGGGCACGGGCTGTACCAAATCAGGCTCTCGCTGCAGATGCAGGTGGGGGCAAACAGAGGCAGGGAGAGGCTACAGTCGCTGCAAAGTAAAATGGCTGAGGGGGGGAAGACGACAACAACCACCTCAACTTAAAATGAGCTTTATCTAATACAACCTGGCGAGGTGAATACTGGTTTTTTTGTATCATAAGATAAAAAAAAAGGAAAAAAAGGCATCAGACTTAAAATATTTAGATATATAGAGTGCATCTGATAATGAAAACAAAGGAGAGGAATGTGAAACCATGACTCGAGGTACAACAATACAGCCTTTTTCTGAGACACACTAATCCTACAGTACCTTCGAGGAAGAGGTGAAAGGCCACGTCAGCGGTGACAGAGGCATAGAAAGAACGACGTGAGAGGAGCAGTGCACCGTCCACATTCCTGTCACCTGGGACAATTAATATGCTCCACAGAAAGCTGCATTTAACACATTTGCATGACTGAGTTTCAGGTGCAGACGATTGCACCTGGTGAGAGAATGTGTTATGCACTAAACTGCACGTACGGCATCACCGTTCGAGCTTTCACCCTAGCAGGAGTGTGTGCAAGAATGCAAGAAGTGCTTGAAATGCAGGTGCAGCATGACACTGTGAACTTGGACATGGCCATGAGAACATTTGGTGCCTGTCAGAATGTACATGTGAACAGGTCTTAAAATGTCATACATTTTAAGAATGCTAAAAGCAGTTTCAATCTTGTGTCGTCACAACTCACAGCTTGGGAGTCCTATTTTTTTCCAAAAAACAAAAAAAAAAAAAAAAAAAAAAAAAAAAAAAAAAAAAAAGAAAAAGTCCAGGGGCTTGACTGGCTCATCACTAAACAACTGAAATCGTTGCGATAAGCCAAGTTTGCCAAATCTCAAGTGGGAAACCGCCAGTCTGCAGGTTTGTCCTTTGTGAGTCTTTATGTTCATTAGCAAAATATAATTAAAATTTTCCAATTTAAAAGTCATGTCACATATAGGAATGTCACTAATACACACTCAGTTTCACTAATGTACACTTGGTAATGATGATATTTTATGTACTTTTTTTTTAGCTGGGGACAGGGGTCACAAACGAGCCTTAGCCAAAACTCCATTATGCAACAAATCTGTATCATGTTGTTGTCGTCACCCGTTGGGCGTTTCTTGCATTGTCCAATACCAACTACAATTAATACATCAAATGAAAACTAAATTATTCTAGCAGGGCCAAAGTGCATTTGAAATCTGAGTCATAAAAAGTGTGTATTACAAGAACTTGCTTGACAATCAGCCAATTTCTGAAAAATTTCAGCTCATTATTTAGTGTAGCTGTTAAAAGTTTTAACAAAATAACTACTTATGCAGGAGTACATGTAAAACTGACATATGTAAAGGGGATTTTAGGTGGTTGGAAAATGGAGAGACAGTTACATAGTATATAACTCTACACTTTACTCACTAAAATACTTAAGAGAAAAGCAAACAGCTGGCTAAAACAAAAGGGGGGGTGGGGAAACAGGACATCACCTAAAAAAATATTGTTATCACTACATACTTCTTTAAGGAGCCTCTACTTTGAACTGTGATTTTCCACTGTGCATTTGTCTACCGACCCTCCCCGCTCCCCCTGCCCAATGCCCCCCTCCCCACACCCTCCAAATCCTCGTGCCGGTCTTATGAATGACTACACTCCTCCCACTCATTATATAATAGTACCATTTTCTCAATAAACGTTGTCTAGGGAGTGAGTGAGACTGAAGTGTGTGTGTGTGTGTTTATGTGCATAACAGGGGGGCTAGTACAGTGGGATTAGGACACAGAGTTCCTCCTGAGTCTTAAGATGTTTCTTCTTTTGCTTTTGAGTTGCTATCAGCCATCGTTACTGCAACGAATACAAGAACAAAGACAATATTCTGGGACATTTTGAGCCAAGTACCTACTAATAATTCAGGGATTTATGGGAACGAAAGACAATAAGTTATTTTCAGCTACAACAGCAGAAATGGATGCCAGTTGTTTCACCCTTCAGTGATCGCCCCACTCCGGACTCTGCAGAAATAACAGAAAATGTGAGACCCCTATTCAACTCTTCCACGGATGTACAAGCAGAACACAATGTCCAAAAATACCATTGTTCAGTTAAGTCACAAACACACACCCCAGTGCTCCCAGCAGGAATTAATTCCTCTCACGTGAGCAACGCATTACATCTGTGACACACACAGATGTAATGTAACAAAAAAGGGTCTACGCAAGCAGGCACGTGACTGACAGCAGCGGCACTGACGCTCAGAGAAGACGCACACACTGACAACAAAAGGGTGAATGTGTGTTGATGGGGCAACCACGTATTAGAGTGATGTGTGCAATGAAAAAAAAAAAAGAAGAAGAAAATGGAGATCTGGGAGAGGCCAAGGAACAGTGGATCCATGAATGTATGCATGTGTGTGTTGGCAGAGGGGATGTGTGCACTGCTGCCTCGCATTCATTCCCAGCATCTACGCTCTGAACCCAGTTTCCCCCATTCCAACGCCTCTGAGAAAACTGGTCCACCATGCTGGCTCTGAAGAGCCCTGACGGGGGCGCATTTGCACTGCAGCTCTGCTGTGCTTAATGCTGCACATCACGTCCAGAGGTATTGACATCCCCCAGCCTTTTCTGTCTCCCTCCCTCCCTCCTCAGCAGTGGAGCAGCCCCTGCCGCTGCCTGCTCACTATTCCGAGGGTCTAAAAAAAGCAGCAGGAGGAGTAAAAATAGCAGCGCGCCTGCACTGCCTCGTCTGGGAGCTGCCTGCCTGCCTGCCGCAGCACCTGAATACCAACAAGATCCCCCACCACCATCACCACGACGACCAGGCTGCTGCTGCTGCTGCTGCTGCTGCTGCTGCATCCTCAGCCCTCCACCTAAAACCCTGATGATAACATGAGCACTGCAGGCTGGGAAAAAAAAACAAAAAAAAACCCACAGAACATCAGATCTGATGAGCGGTGTGAAAGGACCGGGAGACCACAAAGCAAGAATCTTCGATTTTGAATAACTGCATGAGAAGATGCATGTGAGGGGATGAGCAGCTCATGTTTAAAAAGACAAAAGAAAACCTGAAATCTTTATGAATATAGAGATTCAGATTCAGACAAGGTGTGCTGATTAGTCAAACAAGCTGATCTAGTATGTTTGTAGAGATAGCTGGCATGGTTTTGACTATCAGTTACCCACAGGGTGAGGTTTTTTTTGGAAGATTCAACTTCCTATGCAAAGAGAGCGAGACAGAACTAAAATGAGCTCAAAAACTCCCCCCCTCAACCACCAAATCCCCAATTAAGATTCTCAGTGAGGAGAGACTGCGGTCCTTGTATGCCCTGCTCTCGTTACGTACTGTTATGTAATCTGTCGCACCCCAAACTCGCCTATCAACGAGCAGCCCCTCCTACCTCAGAGGGAGGAAAAAAAAAA
>CAEMYA010000045.1:1889181-1905014 GCA_903131615.1 Diplodus sargus | reverse complement strand
GGAGGGAGAGAGGGATGCAGCAGAAGATCCAAAGACACCCCCACCCTCACCCAAACACACACATCCCATTCTCCATCCGCCCACCTTCCACATTCAAACACACACACACATACACGCTGCTTTAAATAGCAGGGGAGGAAAGTCACATGGGTAATATAAAAGTCGACAAAAATAAAGCTTGATCGGGCTGGGGGAGAGAGATAAATGAGGGGAGGGAGGGTGAGACAGAAAAAGAGAACATGTACTTCTGAGCTGCCCAAGATAGAAGCAGCATCTAAATTTGGGAACAGAGCAAACATTAAAAAGAAAAAAAAGGAAAAAAAAAACATATACAGTCACACGCCTTGTTTAAAAATCAATAGTTTTCTTCACCACAACTTCTTGGAACAAGACAAGGTGATTTTTGAGCAGGAAACAAACTTTGACATTTGATCATACGCTATTAAAGGACAGACTGTTCTCTGTGGAGCGTTTGGTTTCAAACCGAGCCTCCAGCAGGTGATTTCACTTTATTAGTTTGTCCTCTCTGACTGAAGGAGCGTTAATCAGTGAAATCACCTGCTGGAGTGTTTGGGTGCAAATGCCTGCATGACCTCAGCAGCCAATGACTGAATCTTATAACATTCATTCATTCTGTGTGTGTATGACAGTGGATTTAATTAAAGTAAATGTATTCTTATTGCAACATAACTCTGAAGACTGTCGTCTAGTTTATCAGGTTGATTAATAATGTAAAAAAACTGAAAAAAATAAAATGCACTTATGATTGTTATTCTGCAGATTCTCCAAAACTTAAAACCCAGGTGCTTTCCATAGTCACAAAACTACACAAATCTCTGACACACCAACTCTCTCTTGTAAAACCTGAGGTCATCTAAGCTCTTTTCAGGTGACGGGTGGCGGTTGTTGATTTATACATTAGTGGTTAGTGGTTATGGCAATGACATCAATCAGAACAGGCCGTCAATCAGATGCATTCTTCCGCTCCGGTTCGTTCCAGAAACAGTGACGCCAAACACTTCAAAATACACTTCAACAGATACTCCAACAACTGAACCAACTGCCTCTCTGGCATGTTCGACCGCAACCAATGTTCGAAGGTGTCGCTTTGCACAAGGCAATAAAACAACAGACTCCAAATATGCTGGTGGTCCAGTATAGTGTGTTTAGAGAGCACGACTTCTCAGGTACTCCATTGTTGTACTTTATGACCTCCCGATGTCTGTGTGTTAGACTTTGTTAACTCAGAATGTCCAGCTTAAGAGGACACAATGTGCAAATTGTACGTATTCTGTGAGGTGCTGGTGTTCAGCTAGAAATATTATGCATTAAAGGGGCAAATTCTGGGGGGCTCTCTCCAAACGAAACCCACGCCAGTAACAGTTTTCACCAACACTCTTGTTACCGAGGCGTTCCAGCTTCTTTGTCAGTGCAATGACTTCAAATCATCAGTAGCTTAGTTTGTAAATGATTAGTCGATTACTGGCTCAATAGAAAGGTAACCTGCAAGATTTAACTAACCAATCAACTATAATTTGTTAGAAGAAAGATATAAAAATAACTAATGGTTTAAATCGCAAATTACGGGTGTAGTGCAGAAACTGTCTAACAATGTTGTAATGTTCAGGGAACAGTGTACAATAATTTTATAAAAAATACCATAAATACAATCTAAATGTTAGAGTTTTTGAAGTTACCGCATTCCAAGTTAATGTTTTGTGTTTTCCGTTAAGTCAACAACATTTCTTTTGTGCATATGGAAGCATGAGACCGGTACTGGTTGTGATGTATAGCAAGCATTTAGGGAATTCATTTATAACAAAAATACAAAAAGGTATAGGGGGATAAATTCAGTTGTGATATAATACGAGAAAAAGTTTTGGAAGACAGAAAGGCAAACGGATGAGAGAATGTGAGTAAAAAGAAGGTGCAAAAGAGAACAACATGCTCAGAGGAAGATGGTATTGAAGCCAGAGTGCAAGATACAGATAAACAGATACACACACTGGCTGGATGGGGAGTTGGGTGAGATAGCGTGAGGGAGGGATTGAGAGAAGCTTGAAATAAGGGAGATGCAGAGGATTTTTTCCCCCCCTTCCCTCTCTCTCCCTCCTTCTCTTTTTTACCCAGCATCCCTGGCTCTGGCACGTGTCACAGAGCGTGTTCATTGCATGAACAGCAGTACTCTCCCTCTCCCTCTCTCTCCGCCCACACGCGCACACACACACACACACACTCTCTCTCACTCATACAAAGCACTAGGGGGAAGCACATTCACAAGGATGAAGATGCGGAGACCCTGCCTCAGTTGAAACACACACACACACACCGATAAATTTCATTCACATATGTGCATTTTCCTTACCATGAATGAAGCCTAATTCCTATTCATAAAAAACACCAAGTTAGTCTCTCACAATAATTAACGCCCTGTAATTTGGCTCGTGTTGACAAACTTGCACGCCTCAAATGTTTACTCCTGGGGACAAATCAAACTAAGCTGAATTCTTGCGTAAGTGCTGACCCAAGTCTTTGTCACTCCAGTGCTGTACTGATGAATGGCTGCATACTTCTTATATAATCGGACCATTTTCTCAATAAACTGTAATGTCAAAAGGGAGGAGGGGGGCACTTCTAAAGGCGCACGTCACATCACTAACCCCCACCCTTGCAAAAAGCTCCCTTTGGTCTAATTTACTTCCCTATAATGGAGTTTCACTCACACGCATCAGAGCAGACAGTAGCTCCCTTATATAATATGGGATGCTGGGGGCTAAGAGTGGAGAGAGCAGAGAGGAGAAAACCGGGCACTGCTACACATGAGAGCGAGCAGCTGCTCCACCGGAAAAATAAAAAGCAGGAATACTGAACACTGCATTACAAAAAACAAGAAAGCGTCATTAAAAATAACTCAAAGATTGAACATTTTTCTGAAAGGCAGATCTATGCACACTGCTAAAAAAAGAAGAAAAAAAAGGGATCTCCCTTTTTTCTGATGCACATATTTGTCAAAATGTACTAAAATATTGAAGACTAAATGCCTTGGCAGATCAAAATATGGTGTGTTCTAGAGAACTGCCATTTCCTCGTTCAAGGTTTTTTAAAAAAAGAAAAGACACAGCTGCAGACATGGATTGAGCTGGCAGGAGATTGGGAGGGTGAGCGCGCATGTGTGTGTGTGCATGCACAGTGCAGTAGAGAGGCTGGGGAAGCCGCCTTAAACCTTGCTGCTGTGCTCCCGTTCTGCCACTAGGAGTCCCACAAACTAAGGGGAAGACCAGTTACTGGCAGAGAGGAACTCCACAGAAATCCCTGCTCTGCACTGCATGCCAGAGCTGCAGAGCTTCAGAGATGTGCAGTGATACCAAGAAAGACTACTTAAAACACTTTTTTTTTTTAAATAAAAAACAAAAACGGGACAAATGAAAGGGATCAACTCTGATCTAATCTTCAGTTAATGGTTTCCTGAAAAAACTTGAATTCAACCGCATGCACACTGTCATACCTGTCTGACCAGGAAATGCCTGCTGTCCCATTAGTTGCGATAGCACTCATGTGGATTGCAAAACGCACATGTTTAAAGCATGAGCCAGGTCGCCAGACATTTTTCTCGAAAGCACAAGATAAGATCTTACTTAACAATCCCCTGAGGAGAAATTCAAGTAGGTAAGTGGAATTGAGAGCCGAATTAGGAGAGTTAAATATGAATATACATAAAAATAAAACCGGGCAACTACAATTGTTGTAGGAGTAAAGTGTCTATACTGGACAACTCAAGGTTCTGTGCAGTAAATGGCATGTTAAAGTGACAAGTGATGATATAAAGTGAAATGGTGTGATTGGTAGAAGCAAGTTCTGCAAGCAGCAGGGTACAGTATACCTACCTACCTACCTATACAGAGTTCTCTGAGTGACAAAATGTGGCTGATTTAAT
This sequence comes from Diplodus sargus, assembly GCA_903131615.1. Classification (NCBI taxonomy): domain Eukaryota; kingdom Metazoa; phylum Chordata; class Actinopteri; order Spariformes; family Sparidae; genus Diplodus; species Diplodus sargus. The sequence continues at coordinate 1,901,080 of CAEMYA010000045.1, read as the reverse complement.
GTGAAGTAATGTACTTCAACACAACTCAATTAAGTCTAAATCCAAGACTTGTGACTAATTATAGAGACCAACTACAGCACATATTAAAATCATATATTCAAAATTAAATGATGTATGGCTCAATTCTGGTGATAAATCACAGGAAGAAGCATTCTCTAAAAAGGACAGATTTCAAATGTTTTCCAACACAAACACTTTATACTAGTCACTATGAGCTTAAAGTGTGTGTTGAACCCTCAGCTACCATATCAGTCACTGTACAGCTCAGAAGAAAGAATGGATTCAGGGGAGATGTGACAGAAAGTAATCACTGAAAATCCTACACAATCTCATTCAGGCTCTGTGGAGCAGCTACAAACTACAACTCGACAAGACAAATAAAAACTTGATGCTTACTGTGCATTAAACAACAGAATAATACCGGGCCTGTTCAATGGTTTGACTTGTTGCAACAGGTGCCTCGGTGTACTGAGAGGTGGAGTCTCACCGATGAAGTGTGTGCAAGAGAAAAATCACACCACTGCCTAACCTGGACAGACCTGCACATCTGGTACAACCAGCTGAGGGGGAACACCTCACCCACCCCCCCTCCCTGCCTCCCTCCCTCTACTTGTTCACTCTCTGCCGTGGCACCGACCGTTGTGACTGGGGGAAAAAAAAGGCACACCAGACTTGTCAGACTGGTAACTGTTGACTGGTTTCAGGGAGTGGCGTGCAGGTTCACGTGAAGAAAGTGCACAGAAGTGTAAAAGGGGACCGGTGTGGAAAAGTTGAGCAACAGTGTTCAGCAAGATCAGTGATGTAAGAATCCTCTCTGAAATCTTCCTTTGAATAAAATTCCTGCAGCATCACAGTGAAAGTAGAAAAGGTTGCTCACTGCACCAAAACTGGGCACAAGCCTGGGGAAAGAATTTTCTGACTACAAATAAGGCATGAAGCAAACCTCAACACAGGATACTGGGGGTTCTGGGGGTGGAGTGAAATAGGAAGAGGAGGTGGGGAGGGCTTGAGGAGGAGGAGGGGGAGGGGGGGGTCACAATTTCTATATGACCAATGGATGACGAAGCGATGAACAAGCGCATGACTCATCGCTGTGCACCGGTATTCCTCCGCATATTCCAGCAGAATCACACACACAAAAAATGCACATTAGTCATTCCTACAGCCACCCTACCTTTGCGTCATGCGTCTCATCCCCTCTTATGGCGCAAAGGGGCATCAATTAAAACACCCCATTCATAAAAAAAACACGACAATATGGAGGCAAAGTGCGTCACGGTGCGGATTAAAAAAAAAACAAAAAAAAAAACAACAACAAGCATTCAGATCATCCGGGTCGCCTGGTTTTTGGGGTGTGAGGGGGGGAGATTATCCACCTATCCCGACGAGAAAGGGGAGCGCTCGGGAAAATTGCGCAGCAAGAGGCTCCAGACGCAGCAGTCCTCTCCAAATGGGAGACTGGAGAAGTGGGTCAAGCCATGGCAGGGCGATTCCTGAGAGACTGGTCTGTACCAGAACCACAATACACCAAGATCTGCCCGAAAGCTCGCCTCTGTCTGGTCAAGCACGTTGACGGGAGTGCATTATAGAGCCGAATCCAATTAAAGACGCTTTCATCTCATGTGGAGATATGTAGGGCAAACGGACAAGACGTGACAAGCAGTGATGGGGACCGACCACACAAGCAGCTACATGATGACAAAACACCGCCTAAACGTGTCAGAACGCAAAGTGGGGTCAAAGATTATTAGCGAGGGAGACAATGTTGCACAAAAGTACCACAACGTGACAAATCAAGACCTGTGAAATGATCTAGATGTAGGTCACGTTTTAATTGGGCATACGGGTTTGTCCTACATCATGCGGATGGGCTAATGTGGTTCAGTAGTGCGCTGGCTGAGAGCTCACCCACATGAAACAGCTCTCTGAAAAGTGCGCATAGCCTGCGCAATTTGGCTCCTGGCTCACCAATGTGGGGCATCCCCCCCCTGCCTACCTACCTACCTCCCTCCCTCCCCACCTATCGCTCCAAATGTGGGTGAAAACGCTGACTGGAGCCCCTGGCAGCAGCACACGGAGCAGGGGGGGAAAAAAACAACAATTGAGCTAATAAGGACCATTATCTTGCCAGTCAATCAGCTGCTTACCTGCGCTTGTTACGCAACACCAACCTCCTCTTGAATTAAGACACACAAACAGACACACACACACACAGACACACACACACACATAGAGACACACAAACACACACACAAAGGAGGACATAAACGCAGCTCTTCATTGTGCCAAAGTGAAGTTTGAGCTCAATAACCCAATTCTGGTGTTTGCACGTCGAGTCCACCTGCCTGCTCCTGTGCTGCCCTCTTCGTGACCGTGATGTAGGTGGCGTGAAAATTGATGTGACCCAACTCACCTGCCCATTTGCCCAGCTTCGGAGTGAGCAGCTGCCCGTTCCCCAAGACCCAGATCCTAAAGCCTGAGAGCAGCCTGTAGAGCAGCCACAGCACCAGGGAGGCCACAGTGAACGCACCGACCCAGAAGAGAGGCGTCTCGGCCCTGCGGAGCGTCTCCTCCACGTTCATCCAGTTCATGGCAGCGGCTCTCGGTGACTCGGCGTGTGTGAGAGTGTGTGTGTGGAGACCTCAATTTTAGGCAATGTGCTCTAATTTCCAAGCCACAACGTGAGAGAGAGTCCCTTTATAAGGAGGTTGTAGCATCACACACACTCCCCCAACTCCCCCAACACTTGTCTAGCCTGATTTAAAGCGCGCCGCCCACCTCCTACTCCGCGCCGCCCTCCTCCGCTGCGCACTGGCTGCAGCGGCTGTCTCTCGGCTGGTGCGCCCTTCCAGTTGGCGCATTTGCATGTCAATCAACTCCAGCGCTTCCCCCATTCATTCGATTTTCTGTATGAAGCAGGGTGGGTCAAAGGGAGACCGGGATGAGCAGCGATTGGGCGAACATTACGGCAGCTCCCATCCGGAGCCTATCATTGGCTCTCGCCGGAGCAGGTTTGTCGGTTTCAGTCATGATTATGAAACCCTCCAAACCCACGCTTTCTGAAAAAACTGCCCACACCACTTTATGAATGAAAGGATGCTCTCATTGGCGAAAAATGTGCGCGTCCTCCCGCCCCTCGGAGAGCGTTCGGAGACAGTTCATTGGCTGAGGCTCTCCCGGTCTGTGAGGTCAGCCTGCTCCCACCTAGACATGACTCACTCGTCTATTTTAGGTATTCAGCCTGCATCATACTGCTGATAACCGCGCAAAAAAAAACGTGGAGGCAGGTGCAACGAGACATCTCGTCGCGCAGATTCACCCATGTTGCGCCGGGAAAGTCTTCCGCGCCCAATTACTGCCCGTGCAGGCTCACCGAAAGCTAAAAAACTACAATCCCCAGCCCGACTTTCGCTTTGTTTTGTCACACTCTCGCGAGATTACCCCCCCACAGTAGTAAGTTCCCCATCCCAAACATTGAGGAAGGGGGAGATGAGATGTGATGTGTGTGTGTTACATAAACAGTGAGACAGGCATGTGAATTTCCATCGCTTTATTTCGTTTAAAAGAAAGACGAAAAAAAACATTTCCATGCACATGAATAAGGCAGTCATGCTTGCAGACGCTGGATGTTTCAGTACATCTGGCTGTCACGGCTTTTCTCCTCAGCAGTATGCGCTCTGTTCCCCACTCCGACCCAGAAAGGCTATTTGCAACAGCATTTTTCAGTCTCCCCCCCCCCTCCACCTTCCTCCTCCTCCTCCTCCTCTTCTGCCGCCATGCTCCCTGTGTCTCTCTCTCACACATACACACACACACTCAAACTAAACATGAAATTCTGACAAACCGAGGCTCCGTGGCACAAGGCAAAGCCTGTCATGTACTCAGCGGAGGGACAAGAGTATGAAAATGTGTCTACATGCTGACAGTCGTCCTGCAGCTGCTCGCAGTCTTTGACACAAGTGGAGGCATCGAAGTCAACGTGACACCGGGAGGAAGGAGCAGCAAGTTGTGTAACAATTTCAGAGAAATTAAATGTATGTCCGACCGGCTGGGTCTCAGTCTCAGTCACAGTGTGCACAATAAAATATATGTACAAAATGTCATGTTTCACACAAAAATAATAATACTAATGATAATAATAATCACGGAAAAAAACACTCAATTTTACATCCTGGCTTGTCTGCACAGTCGAAAATGAACATTCATCTACAATTTGATAACATTAATCAACTTAGAGCCTCTGATGTGCACACAGATGTTTCCCAATTTCTCACAATAAAAACAACAGACACAACATTTAAGTGTAGCCTGACACATCCATTAAATTACTAGTTTTGTGACAGAATAAAAAAAAAACCAATAACCTCAAAGTGTGCTCCAGCTATTTACATTAAATATCATCAATTTCCGCACGACACACACACTGCTATCGGACGTTTTCTGAGGGTCCACCCTCACGTCTCGGTCGTGTCCTCGCAGCCCAACCAGCTGAAAACAAGAGAGAAAAATGTGGATTTAGTCGTGAACAGTTCCCAGTGAGAATCTCTCCATGTGTCTATGTAAAGTGCATGATTTTAAAACACGCACAGCACGCAGAGAAGGTGCCCAAACGCGCCTCCTATCACGCAGGATGCTGCAGCTTTTTAGTGGCATTTATTTGTTATTATTTTGAATACAAGAGACAAAAAGAAGCGGAGGTATTATCTGTGTCATTTTTATTTTATTTTATTTTGCCATCTACGACACCACAAACTACAGCTGCTCTCTGCTGTTTTCATAATTTCAGGTTTTTGTTTGGTGCACACGAAAAGTGTATTTACCCATGCCAGTATCGGTAGCCCTGAGCACACACACTCTCACACACACTCTCTCTCTCACACACACCGCCTTTTCTAAATCCTGCAACACAAAGCCCTCCACACATTTAAGTTTCTGCCCCCCTCCTCTCAACAAACACACACACACACACACACACACACACACACACACACACACACACACACTGACCCTATCTCTTCCTCACGCACCGCTTTTGTTCTGGTAACTTCTCAACCTCAATTAATCCCATTTGTATCTTGTATCTCCTGAAATTTTTCTAGTCGTGAATCAAATGTTGGTGATTTTTTTTTTGTTAGTTTGTTGTTGGTTTGTTTGCCATAATTTAGAGATAAAAACGTCGCACCAGGGCGAATGTTTCCTCCGCGCTGATCAGTCCTCAAACTGAGGAATCATAAAAAAAATATAGTAAAAAAAATATCCCGATTGTCGCCACTGATTTCAGCCTCTTTTGCTTGCAGAAATAACACCAATACACACTCGAGTTGTTGTTTATATTGTAACTTATAATTAGACTTCCTCGGAGTCCACGGGACAGCCCGTGAGCGCTGTTTTCTCTCCTCCCGTGTCGCTGTCCACCTCCGTGGTGCTGAAACACTTCAGCACCGTGGAAGAGGACGAGGACACACACAAACCCTCCCAAAGCTTCTGCCCTGCACAGATGTTTCCACATCTGTACGAGCCTCTCTCTCTCTCACACACACACACACACACACACAGACGAGCAGACCTGATCTATACGTCCTGCACACACACCCTACAGAGACGATCCCGATTTTATCCCCGTTTAGCTGGTGATATTCACCGTCCACGTGTGTGACACATCGGGCTTTGTTTCAGCCTTAAATATAACTTTGCCATCATCATCATCAACACACTGCCAAATTCCTCTATCACAGTAACGAGGAAAACTGCTTGACAGTCTAACTTTCCCTATTAAACTCTAAAATAAAAAGAACATCCCCTTTCAAAAATATCTGCACAAAGAGAGACTTTAAGTTATCTCCCATCTCAGCCTTTCAGTAGGTCTCCCACGTATAATAAACGATAGTTTCACATTAGCTCTGGTTTCCCATCAAATTATATTTTACAGTTGTTTCCTGTTGGTCAGCAATTCAGAGTTAAACATAGGACTATAAGTAGAACTTGTATATAACATACAACATGAAACGTGTCACATACCTGTGTGTGTGTAAGTGTTTCTGTAGCTGCCTCACATGGTGGCTCCGACATCACTGTGTTCATCGCTTTATTCTGCAAGAAGAAGAAGAAGAAGAAGAAGAAGAAAAAGAGTATCTCACAAGTTCACCAACCACATCCTCTCAACATTTTTACCAGCAAGGACAGGGTTCACATACCTCCAGTCCTGTTCCCTCCGACGGTGACAGCAGCATCACAGCAGCTGCGTCTGCGAACACAGAAAGGTAAAGAGAAATTAACGCCACCTGTCACTGTTTAATTTCAGGCAAAAAGACAGAGCAGCGCTCTCCTAAACTCTCTGATCTTATATTTTCATGTCTGGGACTTTTCAAAAATGACTGATGAAGATGACAGTAGGTATCAGTTGTCTGGGTCGGTTTTGGCAGCAGAATTTATGAAGATTTTCAGCCTTTTAAAAGCCAGAAAATTTGCAATTTTCAGTCAGCGGCATCAGATGCATACTGAAAATCTCGCAGCTAAAGAAATTACTGACTTTCTGATGAGAGATTAGTCTTTTTGGTGGGTCGCTAACTAAAAATAAAACCATATTTTTACATCATTTACATCATATATTTTTCAGCTGTTTCTTACTGGTCAGCACCTAAGGGTTAAAAATAGGACTATAAGTAGAACTTGTGTATAACATACAATATGAAACGTGTCACATACCTGTGTGTGTGAAAGTGTTTCTGTAGCTGCCTCACATGGTGGCTGCAACGTCACTGTGTTTATCTGTTTATCCTGCAAGAAGAAGGAAAAAAAAGAGATCACATTACACACACTTTAAACCCACTTTTGTTACCATTTTATATAACACACACAATCGCATACACACACTGACAAAGTAAAGACACGGAGCAAGAGAGACACACACTCTTCCTCCTGGGGATTTGGAAACAGAAGGGCTAGGACACACACACACACACACACACACACACACACAAATACACAAGCATGTTAAAAAAATAAACAAAACAAAAGAAAACACTTTTACATTTAATGCTTTTCTATGTCTGTACAGTCTAATTAATGTCTCGCCATCAAAATAAAAAAAGGAGAAATCAAGATACAGTTCATGTTCAACACATACACACGTACACACACACTTACACACACACACACACACACACACACACGTACACACACACACCTCAGTCCCTCCCAGTTGAGCACATATGACACTGATAAACTCGCACTCTCGTCAAAAAAATGTGGAGACCCACAGAAGTGCATGTGCATCCATTCATACTCTCTCTCACACACACACTGCGCCACATATTATCGACACTCTCTGTAGAATAACGTTAATATAAACAGCTTGAATAACAGTAAAAGCATCCCTGAACATATAAAGTGTAAATTAATAATAACAAAAAAACCATCTCAAATAAAAATGAATTCAACCTCCTTAAATCAACGTTGAGTATAACAAAATAGTTCTGTCTGAATCTGGGATTAATCATCATGCAGGGAAAATGATTTCATCATAAATCAGTTTTCTATCAGATCAAATTAGACAAGAAAAGGGGAAAATAACTTTTATTTTAAAGCATCATGCCCCTCTTAGTTTTGTGTGTGAGAATTAATATGACATACAATAATACAAAGTAATAGCTACAAGTTAACACACAAGCTGGATTTAATTACCACATGTAATATATTAAAATATAAAAGTCTCTTTATGTTTGTCCTGATGTATAGTTGTAGTACGTTTTCATGTTTAAAATGTTTGTCTCTTGATTTCATGTGCTGAGGATGATACGCAGACACACACACAAACACACACACATCTTCTGCCGTTCCGAATGTGTGCGTGACTCTTGGCATACTTGCAAGTGATGGTGTGAGTTGTTTACATTTTCTGTACTCGTACAAAACATTTTCTACCAGTTTAACTGATGCTTTGCACGTGTGTGTGCATGTGTGTGTGTGTGTGTGTGTCACACACAACATTTATCCTGTATGTCTTTAAGTAAACCTACAAAATCAATACATGTCACACTCACATCCCTCTACACTCACACTCACAGGCAAATCAGCTCGACACACACTGTGCCCAATTTCATATTTGTATGTTTGTGCTTACAAAAACGATCAGACCCACACACACTCTCAGTCTCTCTCTCTTTCTCTCTCTCTCTCACACACACACACTCACACACACTATAATGATAATAAAGTTGACTACAAATTAAAACCACCACAACTTTAGGAGAAATAACTGATGTCTTGAGAAGTTTAAAACACTTGTAATTGTGTTTTTACATTTGTGTTCAATACTGTATCAAATTTACACTTCATATAACACTCCACATGTAATATGCAGTTAGATATTTCATCCACAGAAGCCTTTGTAGCGTCACTCGGAGCTTGTAACGTCATTACACTGCGTGTCACCGCACGTCACTTTAGTCACGGCAGAGAGTGAGACCCCTGCCTTGGTCAACACAACAACTCAAAGAAAGCTTCTAACTCTCTCTCTCACACACACACACACACACACACAAACACACACACACACACACGCACACACACGGACGGACGGATAGTCCACAACAATTTTGTGATACTGAAGCTGACAAACTACAAATTAAACCACCACAATTTTGGGAGAGAAAAAAATAATGTCTTGAGAAGTTTAAAACACTTTAAGACAGAGTTGTAATTGTGGTCAAATTTACACTTTATTTAACATTCTACATGTGCATTTCAATAATTCATGATTAGAAGCCTGCGTGACATCAGATTGTACTGTGATTACACTGTGTGCCACCCCTCCTCACTTAAGTCACCATGGAGAGTTTTTAAACATGCCTGTGAGAAACCTGTCACGGTCAACACAACGTCTCAAAGTCAGCTTCTACACAAGCGTCTGACTCACACACACACACGCAAATACTGAACACACACACTGAACTGGAGGGATCAGGCATCTGAGAAGTTACCATAGTATCCAGATTACTGTGAGACGCATATATCACCTGATATTTGCCTTTTAATGAAAACTGACTATGAGCCTGTTGATGTCATCTGTTTGTTTGTTTGGACCGCTGATAAAACCTGCAATCAAGCCCATCTAAAATATGTGACTTCTGTTGACATAACTGCTGTGAATGACTGAACAAATACTGAGGTAGGGACACTGAACATGTGATGTTCTTTGCCATCAAAACATTCGCATTTAAATGTATTCAATATACAATCAGTCGTCAGTTTATTAGGCTGGAACTAAAGCAGTCAAACACAACAGTCACGCGATAACTTCCTTCTTCAAGAAGGTCAGATTGTTCAGTTTTTGCTGAAGCTGTTTTAAAAATGTGTCTCTTTCTGATTTCATGCTGGCTTCGTCAACAAGGCCCAGCTCACCCGCTGACACTGACTCTCACACAGAAGACACCGAAGGTTACGTTAACGTCTGTCTACACATCTGACTCAATGCGACTGCACAAAGTCACATATCATTTATAATTCGCAGCCCTTCTCATTTTAAATATATTTTACATATCCTTTCATATTTGTGTCATATTTTTGATCATACATCTCTATTCTAGCCATGATTCTATTTTCTCTTACTAGGTTTCTTCTTATGCACCAAAATACCAGAGCAAATTCCTTCTATGTAAAAGCACAAAACTCCTGAATAAACCCGATTCTTGATTCTTGATCCAGCTGACCATTTTGGAAAACGCAGTTTATGGTGCGAACGGAGACATGTCTCTGTTATTTCATCCACTTATTTCATCCGTAAGGTCAGGTTACATGTCAGTAACTCCTCTTCATGTACCACGATACAGCTCAACAGCGCCACAAACTATGTCCTCCAAAATGATCATACAGTTCGATCAACACATCTCTCAAGTTCAACATAAGCTGACCATTATAACCTGCACACAAGGGTGGAATATAGTGCATTCGTTTTAGCTTGGTGTACCTAATAAACTGGCAACTGAGTGAAAGGTATCAGCAGATTAAATCCAGACACACACTGGGGCTGAGCATTAAAAACCTCTATTAGACAAACTCTTGTCAAACATTTACACAAATTTAGAAGAAAATAATTAATACTCCAGGGTGAAGTTTTGCCCAGCTGATGTTTACATTGTTAAGGAGGGTTGTGGAGCTGTTTTCTTGATACGATTTAGGCTCTCCCATCTGTAAGAACAGAGTCCTCCTCTTGGTTTCTATCTTTCAACCCCGTATGGAAATGTATCAGAAATCAGACCACTGATTTAATATTTGAGAACAAAACCCGTCCCCATTTCAGAGAGTAACCTCCCCTCAAGCCCCCTTGATGATTTCCTGAGAACGGCTGATCTACTTTAAATTGAGCCAATGCTGTACACTATCGAACCATTACATCAAGATCAAACAACACCTCTGAATCTGGCAAAGTTTCTGTGAAAACAACTTCAAACTCTGCTCCGGAATTAGTCAAAAATATCAGCTGGTGAGCTGTTTGCCCTTACAACGCTTCCTCTGGAAACGCAACTGAAATGGGAATTAATGCACTTGTGGTCTAATTCTGAACCTTTTGTGATCTTGGTGATTCATAAAAACGTACTCGTTTGGCTGCTTTAGGTTACAGCTTAAGTGTGTGAATGTCAAATATCTGAAATGTGGTTTCAAACTGGTGCAAGCAGGTGTGCTTTTAAGCTCAGCTGGAGAAAAAAATATGTGCACTCAAAGACTTGATTTAGATTTCATTTTAACAGCTGAAACTATTCATTTGCCTCTATACTTGTTAGAACTTGACCAGACTTTCCATTTCTCTTTTGCCCCACCTCTGTGCTCTTATTTCCCGTCTATTTACACCTCCCACCTGCAGATTCAAAGACTTTACATAGACAAAGATCAGTGTAATACACAACCTGGCTCTTATAGAAAGTCTCTGGCTCGACTAAGTAACCTCAGGCCTAGTTTCGTAGATTTTTGAAATCATTTTAACTCTGCTTTGTTTCTTCAGGAGCAGCTACTTCTCACAAACTTGAATTTGCACCTTTTTCAAGGAAAACGTTGTCAAGTTTATAAGCAGATCCTTTTGTTTATCCACTAGTTTTTCATCTGAGAAGATAAAGCTTGTTTCCATCACAGATAGGACCCATTCATACTTGAGCAATAATTAATCACACCCATTTACCTTCCCACACTGGGAACAAAGGGTGTGTCCCGCTCAAACCGGCTCCACTCTCAGGGTTTCGGGTGGTGCTACTGGAATAAAAGGCGTCGGTTGTTTCGAGCTCTCTCTCTGCCCGTCCTCACTGCCTCCTCCCTTCCTGCCGCTGGCCAACAGCGCTTATTGTTCCTCCCTGCTTCAGCAGGCGTGTTTGTTTCCATTTCTTCTCCCCTCATGATCATCATTTCACTCCTAAGAATACAAAAAAGTGAGAGATTCAGAGTGTAAACACGTTTTAGCACACACTTGACACTAAGACGTCATGGAAAAACATAAAAAGGTGTAAAAAAGAACAAAAGTTAAGCAGTCAAACAGTGAGTAATGTTTATTTTCATGACCCAAAGCAAATCTCTAACACGTGCATGAGACATGTCGGGACTGTAATTAATAGATAAAAGTCAGTGTGTGTGTGTGTGTGTGTGTGCGCGCATGTGTGTGCAGGTAACTTGTGAACCATGTGGGACACAAACTGTGGGTGTCCCGCTTTTTTCAACCCCTCAAGCACACGGGACAGACTGCTCACAGTTCCCCTGTTTGGCAAAACTGACTCTGCATCTGCTACGTTATGGTGACATACACAATTACTGAAAATATATCACCGGGAGACTTTACATTATATGTCAAAAAGAAACCATGTTTAACACACACACACACACACACACACACACACACACACACACACACACACAC
>CAEMYA010000045.1:1855248-1889155 GCA_903131615.1 Diplodus sargus | reverse complement strand
CACACACACACACACACAAACAAACAACTTTCTTACCTAATTATTACTCTCACATCAACACATAAACACACATTAAGGCTCACACCAGTAAATTAAATGCCGCTCAGCACAACACACACAATTACTTTTGCAAATATTTGTATGTGCCTGACCTTATCGGCAATCTTTGCACTGGTAACTTTAACTTCCTGAAAATGTATGTGTACATATTGCTTTTGTGCAATTGTGTATTTTTATAGTTTCATATAAGTATTTACAATTGATTCTGCCTTTCTTCAGCTATCTAACCTCATGTTTGTATTTTATTGTTTTATTGTTTCTTCATGTTTATGCCATTTTCAGCTTTTGACATTCTCTGATGAAACTTTAATTTTATGTATCCTCCCATATACATATCCTCCCATCAGTCCCATATGTATTTCCTTAATTTAAACCATGAACTTTGATCATAGAGATTTACATTAGCCTTAAAATAAGTTACTGTGGGTGTTAAGTGGGTGTGTGAGTCTGATTGTGTCTGTGTTTGTGTCTTTTTGTGAGTGTTTCAGGACAGACGAGGCGCTTGTCACTAATTTAAGATGGGTTGGTTGTTTTTTTTCTCACATATATCTTTTATTTTATTTTATTTGACATTTTCTTGTTATTCCTTTATCACATTCTCATTTTATCATGTGTTAATTCTTGTTCTATGTATTTCTAAGTAAAGTGCATTGATTATATTTGTCATTAAATGTGCTGGATAAATGTAATTTCTAGTGCCTCGACAAAAAAACAACTACATAGATTCAATTCTTACAAAAACAGAGCTGTGTTAAAATGAGTGTTTCTGAGTCTAATTCCTGTTTTTGTAAAAATATAATCTGTGTAGTATATTACCGTCAGTTTTAATGTCTAAGAATTTGACATTAACCCCTTTAGATGGCTCTCTGAACAGTTAGCCTATGAGAAGCAGGAGATGCTGCTCTGCCTCTCTGGAGCTCTGTGCCTTCAAATGTACAGTCAGCCATTTTCTGTCAGACATGAGGAGGCTTCACTGAGGCTGCACTGCTTATGAAAGGAAGGCTTTTGTAATCAGTTGTGCCAAAAACAAACATACCTACATCCAGATATGGAGGAAAACACGTGTAGATTTGGTAAACAACAGCGCTAATGACACAAATCATTCAGTTATTCCTCACATGCCTGACTGCCAACCCAATGGGTGGTCACAAGAAAATGGCAGACCTGGATCCTACAAGGAAAACAAGACACATCTAATACAAATCAGGGAGTTAATTTCACCTGCATTTGTAGCTTTTATTACTTACTTGTTTGAGATGATTAAACTGAAGCAATCTATAGATTTTATGTTCCCTTTTTTTAAGGAAGATTGTGAAGCACTACATAGTAGAAGTGCATCAGAAACCGACAAAATTTAAGCAAATGATGTCACAATCTTTCTCATAAGGATTGTGAAATAGGGTTTAAAATAGATATCATTAGAGGAGTTTAACTTAAGCCTTCTTTGTTTGAATGTTTTTTCCCGAAGAAAGATATGACTTTCTGAAATTTAAAGGTGCAATATTTTAGAAAATCAATCCTCTTTTGAACACTTAGAATGATCAAAACCTCCACTATTAGGCAAAATTGGAACATTTAACTTGCAAAGCTACTGTTAAGCACGTACGGACTATAAATATTTGGACATGATTTCACTCAAAACATTTCAAAGCCTGTCTAAAAATGTTAAAAAATGGGAGTCTTTATGATTTATGATGGTGTAAGTGCTTATGGCTTAAAGAACATCGAGTGGAGACACTGATCTTTGAATTATTTTGCAATAAAAACAATAAACACATTTAAAGGTTTTGGTTCCCACAATCAGCAGCTTCAATCAACAAATACTAAAACCTGCACGAGCCTGGAAAACACCCATGAAACAGGAGTTAAAAGGTCCTATGGAAAGATCTTGACTTTATCTGTCTTTGTTTCCATCATCAAACATGTTCCATGACATCAAAGTTAAAGGAGTCTGGAGTCTCTGTGGAACTTGTGTGTTGTGCTGAAAGCCGGTCGTTGGTTTCGGGGCTCTCGACCTACAGAGCACTAACTTAGTGCTGAGTGGGCTGTAATATGTGATCAAACGTTTTGTCATGAAGTAGCTCACGTGTTACATTCAGATTTGTACCTGTTCCGGTCGTTAAAAATGAAGTACGAGTCTTCAAGGGGCTCTGTGGAGCTTCTGTGTTGTGTGTAAAGCCGGTCATTGGTTTATGTTAGTGGACTCCATTTCTAAACTAACCGTAGCTATGCTCTCTGAATGCAGAGGGTCACTGAGACGTTAAAGTCACATCATTTGGAGTGCCCCGAGTCCTTTACAAAGAAATCCACAGTCAAGCAGCTTTAAACAACTTAAACTAATCGTCCCCAGGCTTGTACAGGAAACCAAGGTCTCCATTTTCATGTCCCGTTACAATCTGCTCACATATGGCCAATAAAATGTACAATACATGTACATTTCTACAAATTGTTACACAGAGCCTCTTTAAGATTTGCTTGAAAATGTGCGATTACTTTTCAAACTGTTTGAAAATCTATAATTTTTTGCTCTCTAAACAATTGATAAAATCAAGCAAGTCTGAAGCCATGGACTCAAAGTGAAAACATATACAATAAAAAACCTTTTTCATTAAAATTCAAGTATGTGCAGAGTTATAAAGACATAGGATGGTAATCATTAAACCTAACAGCATTAATGTATGCTAAGTTCGACTTGAAAAAATAACATAGGAAGTGTTAAGAGAGAAACTTTTGATTTCCCACCCGCATCAAAGGTGCACAGACCATGAGAGGTGAGTCCAGAAATAGCCCTGCTTATGTTGCAGGGAGACGGGGCGACCGAGTGTTGCCCCCTTTGTAAAAGAAAAGAAAACATCCGATCACATCTGCACAGGACCACACACACACACACACACACACACACACCCAAGAAGTCTATAAGTGCATGGACCCTCACACACACACATACACACACCGGTACCCAGGTTCCCTCTCCTGCTCTCCATGTCAAACACACGCTTGCAACAATCCATTAAAATTGTTTACCGATGTTGTGAGTTTAAGACTAACCACTCAAAGTCGAACAAAAGACTGATAAAAAGTTTATTTCTCTGTCAGCATTAACAAAGAGCTTCAAGGAAAGAAGTTCATTGAGATTATTTATATATTGGCACAATATTTTCTGTTTTTCTTTTTTTTTTAACAAATACTGTGTAGGAGTCTGGAAGATTATTGTGAAAAGAGCACAGAAGAGCAACTTCGCAGACAAAAGAAAGTGGATTTGATCTGACTGATTGACTCCAAATTGTTTCATACATTTTTAACAATTACTACTTGCTGAGTAGGTTTGAATATTTCACCCTTTAAATATATAATCTGACCTTCTCCTTGAGCTTTAATCTTTTCTTTGACACCTCTCTAACACAGAAAGAGGATTTAAACAGTTCAGCAAACTGAGTAAAGTTAACTGCTTCTGGAGAAGAGATGTACATGTGACCTTTAAAATTTATTTTCCAAAACACAAAATCAACAACATTTTGTTGCCTTTCACTGTGTCTCTATTAATGTAAACACACAAATAAAATGTGTGTATGTAGAATAAATTAAACAACTTGAAGAGAGCTACACCATAAATTACACAATGATACCTTGAGAAGGTCCTGATGATGTGAGGTTTGTCCAAAAATACCTCCAAATCACCTGCATGGAGCCACACACACACACACACACACACACACACACACGTGTAGTGTATATATGTATGAACCCTCACACACACCGGTCACCAGGCTCTCCATCCTGCTAGCTTTGTCATCTAAACACACACATGAACTATGCCATTAAAATGGTTTAGTGTTGTTAAGAGTTGTGGTCACTAGAGACGAGAGTTTGAGACGGAGGGAGAATGTTTGACTGCTCAAAGTTTAACAAAAGTCCGATCAAAAGTTTTATTTCTGCTTCTAAGTGAAATCAATTGGACGTGGGCTTTGGGGGGGCAAATTCATCGAAATTATATGTTTATTTGCACAATATGTTCTGTTTTTTTCCCTTAAATTTGTTTGATCTTTCAAAAATAAATACTTTGCAGGATTATTTTGAGTCATAGACCATCATCATGGTGATCTGTGAGATGAACCTATGCTTAGACGATGTATATATTTTATTTGTAATCATCATTATTAGAAACACTGCACCAACAAAACAACAGACCGAGGGCTTCCAGTTATATACAGATATGCTGATTTTTTAGCTTTGAATGTTTGGTTACACAGTTGTTTTTTTGTCTGCAGCTGTCTGACTCCTATACAGGCTGCAAATTAATGAATGATGTTTTTTTTCTTTGTCTTTTTGGTCTTTCTGTCTTTTCGGGTCATTTAATTACACACAAATTCATGTGACATCTCTGAAGCATGTGAATTCTGATATCCCAGGTTTTCCTCCAAAAATAATGTATTCAACTTGATTGTGCGTTACAGGGTTGATGTTACACAAGCATTATTACAGCAAAAGACACGTTGACATTTGTTTTATACATATATTTAAACTAAACCAGTCACTAAATAGGTTTGAATAGATCTTTCTTTAACAGCATCCCTCCTGAGCTTTTCTCCTTTCTGTGTCACCTCTGTAATAAGAGGATAAACTGCATTAAACACAACAGTGGTGCAGAAAAGTTTGAGATGGCTTGAAATAAATATTTCAGCAAACCATATCTTTAAACTGAACTGATTCTTGAGTAAGAATTAATATGTGACCTATAAACTGTGTCCTAAAAACTAAAAGATAAGATATACTTTATTGTTCCAAGGGGAAGAGTTGCTTGGGCGACACTGCTGCATACATCTACAATCAACTTACAAACAATGATGTAACTAATAGGACAATACAGAGACAGCACAGTGGAAATTAAGATAGAGGTACCGGAAACACAATAATAGGTGACATAGAGGGTTAAAAAGAACAAGAATAAGTACTATAAAAAAGAGGAAGTAATCAGAAAAAAACTTTACAATATCTCATTGCCTTTAGTTGTGTCTTGATTAACTAAAACACAGAAATGAACGGTCACAAGTGAACCCTCAGTGTATTTTTGGTACGTCTGGTCACACCTTAATTTTGTTTTTCTTGGTGTGTGTTGGCAGGCGTCTGACTCACATCCAAACAGCAAACTGAAGCAGAATAATCTTCAATTACTGCTCTACATCATCAATATTACTCATGTTCAGACTGTCGAGTCCTGATGATCCTGAGCCTGTTACTGTGGAGAGATTACAAAACATGCTGGGATAAGAAAGTGGTGCCGACACATGAGTTTATTTAACCCCTCGCCCCGATTAATGCACATCAACAATAAAATTGAGGCTTTAAATACAGTGAAATATTGAGAATTTTACTGCCTGTTGTTTGCTTTTTCAGTGACACAAAGTTTGGTCAGTCAACACACACACACACACACACACACACACACACACACACACACACACACACTGAACTCTAATTGTCAAAAATCTAAAACTTTACAGCTTCTCTTTGGATTTTGTTGAGACTTGAATTTGCTATTTCATTTTATTTAAATTTGAGAATATGTTGTTAAAGTCTGTGTTGAATAATGTTTGTGTATCAGTCAATTAACTTTAAAATACAAAGCACCAAAGCTTCAGTGTTCCACTTAAAGTGTAACTATCATTTAATCAACATGATCAGTTAAGTTATTATTTAACTTTTCTATATTTCACACCTGAACATGTGTCACATTTGTGCACCTGGCTTTGAGATTCTATATTCAGTGTCAGATGCATGTTGTATCATCTTTTAACCTCAGTTGCTGGTTTACAAACTCATCTTCGGGTTGAGAAACTTTGTCGACTTAAACTCAAATATCACACCGGTTCCAAGCTGGTAAAAAGGTTGTCTGTATTTAGAAGACTTTCCTCTCAAAGTGACGCTTTTTTATGTGGCAGCTCCCCAAAAACATGTGCTGCTCTCGAAGGTAAAATATCAGAATGCTGATGTTATTTCCGAATTTCTCTTCTTTTCTCACTCAAAAATGTGAAGGAGACGGAAAAAAATGTAGTTAGGAAAAGGAAACAGGAGCAAAATCAAGCGTTTGCACACACACCTTGTCTCTTAAAGTGGTTTTGTTCGTGTACTTTTGTCTAACTTTTATCGCATCATCACTTTTTCTAAATTGTCTCCTATTTGCTTATAACATGTGGACTTTTTTTCTTTCATTATCAGATGGAAAGATTTTGTCTAAATACCGTAAACTGTAGACAACCACTTAGATGCATGCACGATCTGACTTGATACACTTTTGCCAACTGTCTATATAATGGTGTTTTCTTTAAAAAAAAGATTGAACTTCTTAAAGCTGAATATGTTACTCTAAATATGAAACTGTGTTACTGTGACTTCCTTGTTGTTTTACAAAATATAAGATAACCTGAACTTTGAGTTTCTACAAGGTCACTTCTTGGTCTGCAGATGTGGAAAGATATCTAAGACCGATTGATGTCTGTCTTTTTTGAAACTAGTAACTGAATAGTTTAGACATTTTTGCCATAATCTAGTTTCTGCTTTGTTGCTGCTCTCTTAAACAGATTGCATGTCATTCTCAAAATTCATATGACAACTTGACACCTGTGTAATTGTTGGGGTAAACAGAATAAATGAGCTAAAAAGAAGAAATGACAAAACATCCTGATACAAACAGTTGAGCAAACTGCATTTTCACCTATCAAACTGCTTCTGAAGTAGACGAAAATGTACAGGTGACCTTGAAAATCTGCCCCAAAAATATCTACCAAATCTTTAGGTGTATCTCAGTGTGCTAAAAACACACACACACACACACACACACACACACACACACACACACACACACACACAAACCTATTACAGTTTAACCTCCAGTGTCAATGAACAAAATATATTCTTAAATGGTGAAGAGTGTGTGAAAGCTGTCTGTAAGTTTTGACCTTATCAGTAATGAGTGTAAAGTCATGTTCACCCTCATAAAAGTCGCAGTTATTGTCTGTGAAATGTACGGAGAGAAACACAAAGCACTCAAAATGAAAACCAATAACCAATTAATACATTGTGTTTAAATACAGTGAAATAAAAAGTACTTTTACATCAAAAGCCCTCTGTTTTTCTTCAGATTTTATATCATCGTGTGGTTACATGAAGTTATCTAATCAGACGTGATCTGGGTGTTGTTCTAACCCGCCCGTCACATAAATCACACCCGAGTATTATCTAGTGTGAGCAGCAAGCAGAGCGACATTCACTGTTAGAGGTGTGTGTTTGGATTTTGTCTTGTCAAACACTTGTTTACATGTCTGAGTAATGTGGTAAGGAGGGGTTTTGTTTATTCATTTAAAGGTAATCTTCCTCCTCCTAATCTAAACTTTGTCTGTCATATAGCCTAACTAACAATCTTGGTAGAGAAAAGTGTTTGAGGTAACTTAACAGATCACTGCACACACAAAATCACCTTTCTATCCCTCTCCTTGAAATATGTGATGAAGGTGTTATTGAAAGGATGCAGGTTTGGCTTCAGTGGTGGTGGTGGCACACAATATGGTATTTATTACCTCTCTTTCGACTTCTGCTACTTCATTGCCTCTACAACTAGGTTATGTTTTCACCAGTGCCTTTTGTTTGTTGCTTGGCTGGTTTGTCTGCAGGATCATTCAAAATCTACTTGACGAATTTCCACAAAACTTGGATGGGGGATGGGTCTCTGCCAGGAATACACCCCACTGCCATTTGGTGCTGATCGGGATAAAGGGACGGATCCAGGATTTCTTTCTCACTCCCTTTTAACACTGTGAGATAGGGTGTTTTTCATAATTTTCATGATTTTCTGAGGGAATAATACCTGGATCCTGATGATCAAAATTAGGCGTGGCTGGTATCTATGAGTGCGTACAATTTGATGCAGATCCTAAAAAATCCAGATCTATCAGTTTAAATGTGTTTTATGTGATATTGGGTTCGGCTCGATTGAATTAAACGGGACTGCTGGGTCTTGGCGGAGGTATGCACTCTACTGAGTGCAATTTTAGTTAGATAATTTGTAACTGACTTTGCTACAAAGCTGTGCTGGGCTTTACTGTCTTGTCTTTTACTGGAATTTAATTCTGGCATCTTAAACTGTAATATACTGTAATAAAAAAGCTGACTAAAAGATAAAAACATGTTTCACCTTAACTGAAAAGGTTTGGCCATTCTTTACATTACCTGAGAGTTAAAAAAAAGTCTGCAAAACACTGGCTGCATACCCAGCCACTTGTTAAGCTTATTGTTTGAGCACAAAGTAACAACTGAAGACCACTGACATGAAAGTATCAACACTCTTACCAACTCAGATCTTCTCTCATCTGCACGTTGCTGGCTAGACAGTCAGAGCACATCGATCAGAGAAACTAAGAAGGAGAAACAGTCAATTTGAAGGGGACAAAAATACGATTTTGACTTCTTGTGGAATATTAGGCTTTTGGGATTACATGACCGCAAAGAGGAAGGAGATGGACTCTCCAGTCAGGCTTTGCTATATTACGACAGTATTTGTAGCAGTAGATATTAGTGATCTGAGTATTTATGTTCAGTTTATCACCCATCAACAAAATGCAGTCACACACTTTGTGTATCCAGCTGCAGCAGAGAACAACTGGCACAAGATACAAACAGAAACGTTTTTTTAAGCAAAAATATTTTCACCATGATAATACTTTTAGTTATCACATAATAAATGGCAGACGAGTTTGTTGCTTTAAGATGCTGAGGAGCATCCTCAATCCAGAACACCTCAGACTAAGGATAAATATCTAAATTGAGTGGATGTTTAAAATGCTTGATAACTGTGTTGAAATACATTTTGATGTGTGATTTATGTTGTTTAATGTTTAATATGTTTTATTTTTTCTCTAAACAGCTTACTTGTCATTTTCACCCACATTTACGTCGTTGCTTCCTGTAATGTTCCCTCCATGTCTTGTATGCCGTTTGGACTTTCTTTGCTTGAAAACAGAAGACAGTAAAATAAAAATAGCTATGTCGCAGAGGCACACTACTGCACAGTATATACTCATATTAAACTATTCTTATTATGTTTATTCATTTTGATATTAATGAATTTATAATACAAATTCTACATACAAATAACTGAAGAAACAAGATGCTCTTGGAGGACAATGAGGTCCCCAGGACACTGTTAGCAGCAAAAGCAATAAGTAAGTAAAACAGTATGAAATGTTGTTTTTTAAGGTCAATTTGTTTTTTATCAGTCATGAAAACAAAGAGAGATTGTTTATCTAGTTTGATTGGGAAGAAAAAAAATTCAGTCAATGGAGATCTTTCTCTTCCGATTAAAGTCTCTTCCCCAAAACTACAAAAGTGCATCTTTAAAGAACAACACAATTACGCACTTTATTTGTGGCGGACCCTGCCACGTTTCTAGCTTCTGGGAACTTTATTTTCTTCTGAAAACAGCTATTGAAAAAATGAATACTCTCAGTCTGTATTATTACCTCATAAATATTGTAAATATTAAAATTCTGAGTTTGAATTTCTTCACCAAAACTACAAAGCGACCCTTTAATAAGCCCTGTGTTTTCTTATTTTTTGGTTCTGGTTTTCTGAGATTGTCAGCAGGGGGCTGTTTAGGATGAAACGTCTCTATAGGAATTTGAATTAGACGTTGGCACTTGAAGAGGTTTCAGCCTACCGAAAAAAGAGAGAAAAACTGTTGAGCTCTTTAAAGTTAAATCAGAAGGAAATAGTGAAACCACTGGGATGTTTCTGTGTGTCAGTCATTAAAAGTTGCTCAATGACAATGAGCAACATTCATGACAAGTTACAAGCCAAACTTTAATGAGAAGAAGACTCCATCAATCATTAACCTGCATGATTCAAAGTGTTTGATAAAAAAGGAGGCTTTAATCTGATATATGTTGTGATTGTTTTTCCTTAAGGTAAATGATTTTCTGACCCTTGGATAAAAGGCCAGTTGAAGCTGATTCTACATGTGCATCATAAGAAGCTTATAAAAGTATTTATGCTCCAGATGAGTTTAATAGATGAACAGTAATTATAGGGAATGAACAATAGTTAGCACAACTTTCAAGCATTTGTGGACTTGTCCATCTTGTCTGTGTGTGTTGTTGTGTTATTTTGTTTTGAGTTTAATTTCTGTGTTTGATTCCCTCAAAATGAAATGTACTTATAATGCTTGACAAAAAAACATCACATATTTGCATTTGTTTCATTTGATTTTAAATGCTCTTCTATAAGAAGTATTACTGAGGGGAAACAGACATCATGGTTTTCAGTTTCTTTATCAAATTACAAACACAGACATTTTCAGTGTGCTCACGCGTCTGCACTGCGATGTAACACCTTATTTGTGTTTCACTTAAAACACGTGCAAAGCTGCCTCTAAAATTTGCATAAAAACTGAATTATTTCTTCTTGTGGATCAAGAAAAAATGTTTACCTTGTTACAGGAGGCAGCAATTTAAAAGACCTTAACATAAATGTATCAAAATGTTAAAGAGAAGAACTGAAGCGCTCTCAGGAAAATAGAAATCTCAGTAAAAAAGGAGAGTTTATTTAGATCCAGAAATGTAAATTGCAAATTTGAAGAAGCTGACCAAATGATTCTTAAATCCTGGTAGCGTAACTTCTGTTTGTTTGCTTGGACTTGTGATTAATAAGTGATGACATTTTGTGTTGTTTGTATTTTGAAATTCAAAACATTTTATTTGCGCGTGTGTGTTCATGTAGATAAACTTCATTTATTTGTGTGGACTGATGAAAGGCAAATAAGTGACGAAAACATGTTTGGGAAAGTTTTAACAAGATTGCATTTGAGCAGGTTTATTAACAGCCGTAGAGTGTGTGTGTGTGTGTGTGTGTGTGTGTGTGTGTGTGTGTGTGTGTGTGTGTGTGTGTGTGTGTGTGTGTGTGTGTGACAGACAGTGAAGAGAGATCAAGGAGAACAGAAAGTGTGAGAGTGAGTCAGTGTCACCACAAGTGCGTCAGCATACGAGTGAGAATTCACTTGTGAAATTGTGTATTCCTGACATATGCAAGTGTGTGTGAGAATGTGTGTGTGTGTACATATGTTCCTTTGTTTATGTGTGTACGCGTGTGTGACACAGCTTTGTTAACTGTAGAGACAAAGGGAGGAACAGATCACTTTCCACTTGTTCATGAAAGGCTCGCATTGTTGAGAAAATCTGAAAAATTGAAAAAAAAAGATACAAAATTGATCTTTAATTGAAATTATTCAAGATGATAAAATAAAGATTATTTCAGTTTGACTGTAACGTTTTGAATGATTAAATCAAGTTGTTTTTTCCCATTGATAGTTCAGAAGTTCCTGGACTTGAAGTAACAGCCGCAAACAGAGGAAACTATAATTAGTCCCACAACGTACTTGTGCGTGTGTGCGTGTGTGGATGTTTTGACCAAAGACAAATCAGACAAATATCCCAGGAAGTACATTTAACCATCAGACATGTGTGTGTGTGTGTGTGTACGCGCAGTTACAGAAAGAAAGGAAGGGTTGTGAAATATCATCTATTTATATTTGTGTGTGTTTGTGTGTATGGTGTGGGTGTGTATGTGTGTGTAAATCAAATGGACTGTCCGCTGTGATGCTTGATTCACTTACGTCTGCGGAGCCACAGAGGCAGCTCCCACAGCACTGATGACGTCCAGACGTGCCCTGCCTTGTCTGTCTTCGTCTCCGTTTGTGTGTCTTTTTATCTAAGTGTGTTCATATTTATCTGTGCTCCTGTGTGTGTGTGTTTGTGTCTGTGTGTGTGCGCGCGTGCATGAGTGTGTGTGTGTTTTCCTACGTCAGGGGCCACAGTGTTACACCTTTTCGAAACCTTCACTTCCTTTCCACTTTCCTGAATAATTTTCCACCACCGCCTATTAGACGAGACGGCTGCTTTCTTTTGACTCATACACCCAAATTCTGTGCACGTGTGCGTGTGTGTGTGTGTGTGCCTGTTAGTGGAGGGTAAATAACAGATTAAAAGTCGTTCACATTGTACAACTGGGGTTAAAGTATGGAGAGAAGGTGGCATAACCAGGAGGGTGGAGTCTGCTACAGGACATCCTGGCAGAGAAACAGTAACCTCCGATCCAAACTGACGTGGCATTTTGGCCTCCGGCAGCACACACACACACACACACACACACACTCACACTCATACACACTCTGCACCACACTTCCGTCCAGAAATGTGCCCCCACCACAACACACCGCTTCATATTTTGGTGCAGAGCTCAGCAAAATAACAAGTGAATCTATTTTCACACTTATTGTCAAATATCCACTTATCGACAAAATTAAGAATCAACTCCTGTATCTGACTCTGTATTTAAAACTGCTGCGACACACTTAATGGTCTGATTAGTTGATCCTAAGAGTTAAGATTATTTAGAAAATATTTGGACTTTGAGTAAAAGATTATAAAATCTGTAGTTGTTGTTGGCCTGCCAGTGAACTTACTTGTATTGTTGCTGTAAACATTTCTCACAGCATCATTTCTAACTCAGATTTGTTGGATTCATGCGGGAAACAACTCCCATAATATGTGATAACTCTATCAAACTGTGCATAACAGCGCTTAAAAATATGTGTATCTGCACCGTTGTTTCCTGAAACTTGTTTGTGAAATAAAACTAATTCTGGATTGAGAATAACAGATAATTGCATGTGTGGACTTCATTTGTTTCTCTGAAAGCATAACAAAGAAAAAAATAAACTACAGGCAACATTACTCATATAAATGTTACTTGGAGGAAGAGTCTCAGCAGACACTAGCGTGGAAAATAAACAGAAATGCAGATTTCTCAATAAAACTGAATAGCCAAAGCAAAACAAACTTGCTCATAGCTGCCAACAACTGCTATTTTTATCCTTTTCTCCCGCTGTGCTCCTGTTAATCACCCAGTTACATAGTGAAGTCAAATGTGTGTCGTGGTACCTGGCAACCCAACGCGGCGGGAGAGGTGAGCATGCGCAAAATGCCCTGCCTTCATGTGCGTCACTCGTCCCTGCGCCGGCTCAAACTCTCCGCTCCGCTCAGTTTGCAGCTAAAAATGGATAAAACAGGTGCGAAGAAGGAGAAATATGCTTCTACATTTCCACTCAACTTGGTCCAAAAACGCCCCCTTTTTGGACGTTTGGCCCCGCCTCACGTGTTCATTCTCATGCCTCCACTTGGCAGACTTTTCACCCCTCTTGTTCTCTTTGAAGGGTCTACCTGGCACTGATGGCTCTTCACAAACTCTCTCAATGTTGTTGTTCATGATATTAATTTCACCCTCCCTCTATTTCACAACCTTACATTAGCAGGTATGCTCTTGGTAAGTGGCTCCACCACTGAAGGTGATGACAATGAGGCAACTCAAACAGCTGTGCTTGCTGTTATGGCAACCGAAACAATGATCAAGCATGACAAAAAAAAGAGATGGCTTGTGCAGAAAAAACCTGGGGCATGTTGATGTGTTTTGGGGATTTCTTGGAAGACTCTGCTTTAACTACCTTTAACTCAAAGCCAGCAAACAAATAGGGCTTTCAACCGTGTTGGAAGTCATTGGTTCTATCAAGGACAGCTGATAAATAAAATTTAAATTTAAATTTGCCAGTTGGGTTTGTCCTTTGAATATGGAGCTTTAATCAGAAGCCATTTAGCGTAGCTTAGCACAGAGACACGACTAAACGCGAGGAAACGGCTAGTCTGGCTCCGTCCAAAGGTGGCAAAATCCTCCTAAAAGAAATCTAAAGCTCACTAATTAAAACTCGTTAGCTTTAAGGGCGCTGGTGGGAAGATTTTGTTAACTTTGATCCAGGCTAACAAATTCAAGCCAGCTGTTTCCCTCTGGTTCCAGTCTTTATGCTAAGCGAAGCTAACTGGCTGTCAGCTTAGAACCCTATATTTAACAGACATGAGAATGTGATGAATCTTCTCTTCTTCATTTCCGACAGAAAAGGCTGTAAGCATATTTCCTAAAATGTCCAACTATTTAATCAAGTTTTGATTGGATTTAGGTATCATGACTGTGGTTTCCTTCACACACTGCCTGTTGCTGACTATAACATGAAAAAATAATTACTTGCTCTTTTGATTCTGACAGATCTGAGCAATAACTCACAAGGCAGCTGAAGTACGTACATATGTCGATGCCACATAGGTTATTTTAGACATTCAGACAAAAGACTAATGCCATCTTATCAAACTAGGCTGATTGACCAGTTGGCAGCCAGATCACGGTAAAAAGCAACTGATGCAGTAATTTTTTTAATTTATACTTTAGTGTGTTCATAAAAACATCTTTACAGCAGGTGCTGGTCATTTTTGGTTCACACAATATTTGTATACTTATTGCTGAGCATAAAATTCTCTTGGCTGACCAGTCAGTAAAAACAATGTGCAACTCCTTTATAAAATACCAAATTATTTAATAAAAAGCAGCCCAGACAGCAGGAGAAAATGCTGGCAGTTGATGTTTCTGTAAACAACGGGTGGGTTCACTTGTCAAACCTACCATATTGACATGAGTTACCATATTACCTTCACATTGAGTGTTTATAACCTCACTTTCATATCTGGAGGTGGAGTTACAGGTGAAAAGCGACCTCGGGACAATTTCCAGCCGTGTTTGTGGGGACCAAAACAGGTGTTTTTAGCCAATATAATGTAATATAAGTGTGCCTGAATCCAACAAGACCTTAAGCACAGTGTTGTCACAGAAGAGAATAGAAAGTTGGAGAGAAAATCAAAGGTACAAGTCAAAAAAGACTGGATGAGATCTCCTACAGTAAGAAAACAAATCAGTAAGATTAGAAACTCTTCTGTCTACGCCACTAATGGCCGATCAGTTCAGAGCCTGAGCCTAGAAATTGCTGAATACTATAGATTCAGTAGTTTGAATCGTCCTCTGTCTTGATCAATTTTAGATCAATCCTGTGAGAAGCATTTTGAATATGTTACAACTCTCATTCATGCCTTCTTCTGGCTTCGTCTCCACAGCAACTACTAATGACGCTCATGGGTACTGTGATGCTAGTCAGCAAAGCCGACAGAAAACAATGTGCTTTTTTAGAAGACAGAGATCATCTAACAAGGCTTGCGAACAGGTTGTTTTTTTATGGGAGCCTCCTATGCTTCTGTGATTAGCAACATAGTGGTTATTCTTAAAAGTGTTTAAAAAAAAAAAAGTAAAACACAATTTACCGCAGGGGCATTTCCCCACAGCCACAACAAGTAGTTCCACTGTCATACCTGCAGTGTTAAGATCACACTCTGGGCCACAGACCACCAGGTGTTGTCGTCACTTCAGTATTGTGGGACAGCATTGACCGAGTCCTATGTAAAAGACAAAATAATCATGTGAAAATCATTTTGTATTTTTTGTGAGATTAAAATATGATCTTATTTTGTAGATATTATAAACACTGAGCTGGATCATGCTTGCAACTTTTTATTCTTGGCTTCAAAACTGTTAGATCAGTCATAAAATGTTGACAGTTAACATTTCTGAAAACCAAGTTCTGTTCACATTTCACATAACCATGTTGAGATTTTATCAAAACGTGTCATATCACATGGTGGTAGACTAACCAGCGAAAAGGCTGCCAGGCCACTGAGCGCAATTTGAAGCTTTGTTTCAACAGTCGTAACCTGACACCACTGGATATTTTTAAGGACACTTAAGACAATTTAAACTTCCAGCCATGTTAGCGGCAAAATAAAACACAGACATTTTTGACAGGAGGTCGAAACATCTCCTGTGGTCATTGTTGTAACTAAAACAGGTAATTTAGGGACATGATTTTTCCCAAACCCTCAACTTGTGGTATTGTGCCTAAACCCAATCAGACCATAAGCACAGCGTTGACACACTATCAAACAGACAACTGAACCTAAAGATATATCTATCCATCCATCCATCCATTCACATCCATCCACATTTAAAGATATATAAAGTTGAAAAATAAAGACTGCTTCTTGTTAGCTGAAAACCAACCCAGAAAGCACTGGACAGGAAAAAACACAAAACCACAACACGAGTAATTTCCACATCATGAAAAAAATAGGATTCATGTTTACGAGACTAAGACTGCAGGTCAGATATATCAGATCTGAAAACAAATTCTTTGAAATGTGCCCAATATCTAAATCTAACACTTGAGATAGTTCAGTCACCCGCTGCATCAGCTCAATGAACAGAAATCTCACTATTTGACACTTTTTGTAACACTGAAAATGTTGTTTTTGATTACCCGTTTGTGGATTATTAATGTATTATCTGATGAAGGCGAAGTAATAACATTTTGGGAACGTCAGCACTGTAAACTGTGCATTATAAAGGATTTGTTAACCTTAATAAGCTTTCACTTTAGATGTGGTAGCTGCAAAGAAAGCATTGGTAATGGTTAATGACTGCAGAGTTAGTTGCTAATAAATGGACAGACGTATCTATAGCATTTTTCCAGTCTACTGATCTCTCAAAGTGCTTTACAACACTTGGCAGTGGCTGCCATGCAGCGTACGCAGCCACCTGATTGCTCATCAGGAGCAGTTTGGGGTTCAGTATCTTGCTCAAAGACACTTCGACATGCAGCTGGGGGAAAACAGGATTCAAACCAGCGACCTTCCGATTACTAGATGAGCCGCTCTACCTCCTGAGCTACACCTGTCGTCAAAGGGTATATTTCATCTTAATAAAACAACAAAATTTAGAAACATAATCTAAATAGTACATTTATAGTTAATCAAACTTCAGTTTATAGTTATGTCACTGTTGACAATCTATACAATTCTTTATAAATTTTTGGAAATCATAATTTATTTAATCATGTACACACTATTTGTAATCAGTAGTTTTAGTTAAAGTTTGATTAATTATACATTTATAATTTATGAATGATGCTTAGTATAAAGTATCAACAATGACATAATGGGAATGTTTAGAAACTCATAAGCAACTGAAGAGCAACAGGAAGCTGATGAGAGAGCGGTGGGATGATGTGCAGCAAAGGGCCGCAGGTCGGATTTAAACCTTGGGCTCCTGCAGAGAGGACTCGAGGAGGAGCGAGGAGCGACTGGGGAGCCCCATTGTTGGCCCAACTTCAACTTTGTGCCTCATTCTGTATCTTTTGGTCACCACAAACTGCTTTGAACACCTTTGTGACACATTTGAGGTTTTTGTTCTATGAAACAAAATAAAACCCCCCAAAAATATATATCTTTTGATTTGAAAACGAAGATGGAAGTTAGACTGTGTGTGTCACATTTAATCACCCACGTCACATGCAAGCATAAGAGAAGCCCTCCGCAGGGTGAGTGTGGATGTACCTTAATCCTACAGCATGAAGGGTGGAAGAGAAGCAGATGCACAGGTTGGAGAGGACAAAGAGAAGGGAGTGAGGAAGAAGAAGGTGAACAAAGTGAAGGGGGAGAGAAGAGGAGGCGCTGGTGAAGGAGATGGTAAAGGAAGAGGAAGAAGTGGAAGAGGAGAACTCATCAGCCAGGTTTCAGTCAGTCAGTCAGGATTTCCCCGCCGTCAATCCTCACCTCGGGCTCCTTAGAGAGACGGAGTGAATGAGAGAGGAGGATAAAGACGGAGTGAGGGGAGAGACAGATGAGAGCGGAGGGGAGGGAGAGAGACAGAGGAGGGAATCACAAGTGAGACAGAAACTTGGAGACAGAGGCTAAAAGAGACAAAAAGCACAAGCAAATGAAACCAGCAAGAAGTTACAGGAAGCAGGGCAGCTGGTGATTAACACACATGGATCAGGTGAGAAGTGCAGTTTGTATAAGTCTATGTCAAAGATAAGATGATGTTGCGTCTTCGAGGCATAATTCTTCAGATTTTCATTATATTAAACCCCATTTTTTTCCGTTATTTGCGGTTAGATTTTTTTCCTATGTACTTGGATTCTGTAAATACTTTTATTTAAAGTATCAGAGAAGTATTATTGGCAGTGGTGGAGTCCGCCATTCCTATACAGGATTCTGACTACTTATACAAAAGGCATTTACAGGAAATCAGCCCACTTTGCAGCATGTCAAAGTTATATTTACCTAACTTCATTTAGGTTATTTCTATGTTGTTTACTTTACAATAACAATAAGCTTTATATAACATCTGGTTGGAGTTTCAAAATAACGCATACTGGCAAACAGATGGTAAAGTATGACATATTATGACTTTTCAACTATTATTAATGTTGTCAAATATTCGCGGTTTGGTTAGGTTTAGGGAGAATAAACTACTTGGTTAGTGTTCAGAAAAGATCATACTTTGGGTTAATAAAACTAACGTAAGGTATGCAAGCAATGTTACTCACGAAAGGTACATGGCTTCACTTACGTGATGTTAATTAATTAAACACAAAGCACTCTTGACTCTTGGTCAAATGGGACACCAAACCCAGTCTCCAAATGAAAAGTCCACCCAACATCCCAACCACTACCTGACTCGGACCGTTTATACTACTGCACTTCAAGAAGGGATACTAGAGAGGTAACAACAGCGTCAAACTCTCAAGCGTATAGGGCCAACTGATCATAGTTTTCCTGACAAAGAGAGCGTTACACTAAAAAATAAGGTTAAAAAAAAATGCGGGGCTATGGGATTCATATTATCTGATTCATTAAATGAGCTCTATGTGAGATTTTGTAGCAATTTACATGCATGAACTACTTTTGTATTGGCCATATGTGAGCGGATTGTAACGTGAGGTGAAAAATCAGACTCTCCCGTCTCTCTCAGTTGCCAGTACAAGTCTGTGGACGATTAGCTGAAGTTGTTTAATGCTACTGTACTGTGGATTTATTTGTGAAGGAATCTGGCCAAATTTCTGCAACAGTCCAAAAGATGTGACTTTATACGTTCTCGAGTGTTCGGCTCAGAGCCTCTCTCCTCACTGCAAAGAGCGAGCGACAGCAGCTAACATTAGTGTAGAAATTTTGTAGAGTTTTGTCAGAGAGACTCAAGTCATTGTGACTTGGACTCGAGTTGATTCAAGTCACTGTTTTGATGACTTGCAACCTGACTTGGCAGAAAATGAATCACTTGGATATCAAATTAAAAGTACGTTGTCAGTGTTCACATTACAGGTGTCTCTCCCAGTAAGCGAGCGCATGCTGGGAACAGCGTTGTCATCATGGTTGGATGACTACCCTGTCAATCAACCTCCTCGCTACATGACGTTTTTTTCGACACCCTCGCACTCTCGAGACACACACAGTATGATCAGATCATGTCAGCCACCTCTGTGCCCGAAGTCATCACTTCCGGAATTAAGCATTTCATATGTGAAGGAAAACACAGAAGCTTATCACAACACGGAAGCTCCACAGAGCCCCTTCGAGGCTCAGATCAAACATGCTTGATTTGACCGACTGAAACCAGTGCAAATCTGAAAGTAACTTGTTTGAGCTACTTTACGACAAACAGTATGATCACATATTAAAGCCTAGCAAGTACTAATGTGGTGACATGTAGGTCAAAAGTCCTAAATATGGCTGACACCTTTTTTCAAACCAGTCTTTTCAACAGCAATTTAATGTCTGCATGTCAATATGAAGCAGATTGGGACTAAAGAATAAATTGAGTCTGGTTTTATCCGACACATTAAGACGTCTTCCACATGACTGTAATCTGAAAAAGTTAGTCTTCAAATGTGTGTCGTATTTTCGGTCTTGTAGTTTTTTTTCTCTCTTCAAGTCATGCCCTTATTCATGGAAATTATTCTGATGTGTTCTCTTTCAAACTGAGCAAAGAGTCTTAAGTTACAACTCCAGCCATCATAGCCATGTCCATGTTGGGCCACAACGACTTAATATATCATTTTAAGCAATTCTACAGAAATACAGTGTATTCATCAGGAAATATCATCCCAAGTAACCAAACTCCTGCTAATGTTCACATGCTGACATCGGTGAAAGAAGAGTCTTTCGAGCCAACAAGAAGAACGTCCACTGTATCTGCTTTGACATCATCAGGCTCATTCATCTGCAGACAGCACAAAGACGGTGAAGGAACACACACGCACACACACACACACACTGTGACATCTAAGAAATGTGAACTTTGGCGTGTATGAAAGAAAGAAAGGTCTGATTGACCTGCAAGACGGAAAAACAAAAACAGCATTAAAAAAATGCGTGTGTGGATAAACGGAAGTATGTTGTGCATCACGTGTGTGTGTGTGTGTGTGTGTGTGTGTGTGTGTCATCTTGTGTGCAGGCCTACAGTTCGGGCGTATAAAACGTTGCTCAGCTAAAAATAAATAAAGGGCTGAGGAGAGGAGCGAAAAGCATTGTGCGCTGTGAGTCACGACCAGGAGTGGTGGTGACGATACACCCCCCTCCTCCCCACCACACACACACACACACACTCACACACACACACATAATCACACCTTCTCCTTCCCATTCAAATGCTGAGAGGGAGAGTACCAGTTCTCAACACCAAGGGATCAAGACCTCCAAAAACTCCAAAAGACTCGCCCCAACACACACTCACACAACACACTGAAAACATTTAGCCAAAAAGGAGGCAGTCAACAATATCCCTAAATGATCATAACAAATCTGAAGTTATAGACAAAAATGTCTTCCTGTTTTCCTCAGAGACGTCTCTATTAACAGCCCAGTCGCCAGGATAAAATGGTGACTCTTAATGTTACTGCAAACCACTGATTTTTTTAGATTTGTACGTGTCCTAGACCATGTACCGTATAAAAAGTTGTCATATCAGATGTTAATGGCTTCACTTTTATATAAGGAGGTGGAGGTAATGGTGGAGTTACAGGTGAGAAGTCAGCCAGTGATCTTGGTTCGAGACTGCATTTCAAAATTTGTGAATGTCAAACCACTGGATATTTTTAAGGAGACCTCAGGACACTTTCCAACAACACGTCGCCAGAATACACGTTATCCAGTAGGTTTCTTCAAAATCACAGATACATTTAAACGTAACGTTTCTGGATGTTGCAACTTAACGCTTGTTTAGGTTCAATTTTCTATCTCCCTCTCGTCACTGTGCTTTTGCTCTGCTTAGGTTTGTGCACAAAAACACACTGTGTAAGGGTTAGGAAACAAAGATTACGGTTTTGTTTCAAAAAACCTTCTGGCTGCCAAAAAAAAAGGTTACAAATACTCTCATGTTTTCTTAAAAAAATTGTCACCACAAGATCAGACGGAAATGACCCCACAGACTTGAGCTACGGTCGCCTCTTCATCAGCTTTGTTGTTAGAACTAACGTCGCCAACTTTCCCTGCCGTGAAAGTCAGCTGAGCATATGATATGAACGTGATATGCCACATCTGGTACAAATGTCACCCTCTGTGGTTTGCAGAAACTGCTAAAATTATATCCTGGTGATTGGGCTGTTTCAAGCCATGTTTGTAGAGACAAAAAAAAGATATTTTGACTGGGACTTCCAGTTACCTCGTGCTGCAATGAGGTAACATTGAAAACTGAACCTAAAGAAACATCAAGTTGCAACATAAAAAAATTTCAGGTTTCAAAATATCCATGTTTTGCAGAAATGTATATTGCCAACATTTACTCTGCCGAATAAAGTAAAACTTACATCACTTTTATGGTACTTAATGTAATTAATAACACAATCTTTACATCACACATATACATGAAAGCTGAAAAAAAGATTCTACATTAAAGGAAGAAGAAAAAGTGTGTTTGTTTTCAAAGTGAAGTGTAATTATTCAGTTGTATAGTGATTTACTGTGTTGTCATTTGTGATTACATTGGATTTTGGGGGATTTTTTCAGCAATTTCTATAATTATCTATTTATATCTATGTATAAATAGATATTGTATTTATAAATCTAATTTCTAAATACTCTCTTTCCAATAAATATAATACAGCACTTATAGCCATTAGCCAGTTAATGAATAGCTTTACATTAACAGACAAGTGAGCCTTTCTGTGACTATAACACAGATTACGTTGTGTCAAGGAGCCCGAACACACCACTTCTTTAATTGGTTGTCATGTGACAACCTCAGCCTTCTATTTGAGGTCTGGAGACGGACAACTGTTGAAGTTTTGCGAGATAAAACGGCTTGATTGAAGATACTGTAGCGACTCGGCGACTGCAGTGTGTGAGGAAAATACTGACTGCAAATAAAAACGTCAGCACAGTGTAAATGTTTTTTGGTCCTAAATGGAACCTGGACCCTCGTGACGAAAGTAAAAGACGCTACATGTATTTTGAATATTTTGGGAAAACAAGTAGGTAAGAAAAAGCGACTCGTCAGTTTCTTTGTTTGACTGACTAAAATCTCAGTGCGACCCAGGTTTGGTTAATGTCAGACTCATGAAAAAATGTCAAGCTCTGTGACTAAAACCCTCCACTCCAGAGCTTGTCCTCCTCCAGTTTTCAAAGCACTCATTTTCTGACTTAATAGGGAAATACCACTTGTATGAACAACTCATTTATTACTCAGTTATTTCTGTGCTCTTGGATATATCAGTCTATATTTGTCAGCATGTACATCTCGAATCAGAAACGAACATGAAAAGACAAATGTGAACCAAGGTTTTGGTCATCCTCTTTTAAATAATCATTTTCCATTCTTCAATGTCAGATATGCCATTGTGTGGAAAAAATGTTATGTTGGCTTTGCAAACCCAGTTGAGACAAAAATAAAATTTCCTCTCTCCAAAATAAAACTTTAAACTCCAACAACCACTGACAACATGCCTCCATCAGCTTAAGCCTAAGTTTCACACAATCACAGGCTGAGATTTTAATCAATCCCTAAACATAAATGTGACATTTTGTATATTTTATAAGATCTGTCTTTCAACATAGCCCTGGCTACATAGCAAATATACAGATTTTAACATCTTTAGAGAAAAACAGCACTGCTTTGTTTTCAATTTTCAATTGATTTTAGATCATATCATTCTGGATGAAAAGTAATGTTCTTCACTTTGCAAATAACTAATGTTTCCTTACAAACTGAATTTAATCAGTTAAACTGTGTGAATTTCAAAGTAAGTGCTATCTGGCCGACATCAGCACCTCAGCTAATTCAAAGGACGCAAACCTGCTGAGTGGCAGATATTCAGTCCAAGTCCAGATGTGATGCGTTCACACTGTTACAACGGCAAAACACAGATCCAACCTCAAAAGAGTCATGCAACAATTCCCAATCAAACACCTCCAGGTACCTATTAAAATGTGATCGTGAACTCACAGCAAAGACGATGACCACTGGCATGAATGTATGTTTTGCACCTGTGAGACCAAATTTACATCCTACTCGGAAAAATTAAAGGGAACGGTCAGCCAAGCCATAATTGCGAGTCAGAAACTCAGGCAAAATCAACAAAGCCCAACTTCACCAACATAAATACGGACACAAGCGCTTAGCTTTTCCTCACCTTTTACCTTATGTAGTGTCTGTGCTGTAAAACGCACTGCAACAACACATTTGTAGTTGCCAAGCATGTGGTACAAGCCTACTCCCTCCGTCTCTTTGTAAGCACCCTAATATGTTGAACTCAATTGCTGAAGTTGCTTGTGAAGTTCACAGACTTTCCATGCAAACGTCAGTGAACCTGTCTTTTATGTTTGAAATCTATGTTGAGAATATGTTTAACAAAAAGCTGATACTCTAAAGTTTTGCTTTGCGTCATGCTGTTGTTGTCATGCCATGGTCTTTTGCTTGTAGAAATTAAACTGATGGATGAAGGAGAAACCACAGTAAATGGGTGAACTCACTCATTTTCAGAACTAATCCGGCAGAGAGTTCTCTCTTGGTGACTGCCTCCAAAGTACCGTATTGTAAACCGTATTGGTGGAAAGGGCGAAACAACTGCCAATGGTGCCAAACTCAAGACCCTCAACAGCAACTGAAGTGCTGATGAAATAGTTTGTATTTTTCATCTAATAAAGGTTTGTGACAAGTTGATGTCTGACATCGTGAAACCTCTGAGTGCTTTGTGATGATTTGTTTGTGTAGTCGATGTACATTAAATGCAATCTACACAAAGGGGCTACGTGATAATGCAATCCAGTAAAACAACCCTGAAACAACCCACTCACCACAATCAATTATAACTCTCTGCAAACCAAGAAAAGATACAAAATATTTATAAAGTGTTATGCAGAAAATTGCGAATACATACAAAAAGTTCAAATTTGTATGTGTCACACGTATCATATCAACATTTTCCTCAATACGTGGACGTATATGTGCTGACTTACAGCACATGTCGAAAGGTAGAGGGGTTCCACTCAGGGGACACGGCTGCCAAGCCAGAGACGACTGTTCAAGATGGTGTTTAAACATTTGCTCAAAACCACTGGGTGTTTCTAACAATCTGGACATTTTCCATCAAAACCAGATA
Organism: Diplodus sargus; assembly: GCA_903131615.1. Lineage (NCBI taxonomy): Eukaryota > Metazoa > Chordata > Actinopteri > Spariformes > Sparidae > Diplodus > Diplodus sargus. The sequence goes on along the minus strand of CAEMYA010000045.1, from coordinate 1,864,692 downwards.
TTGTTAGCAAGATTTTTCTACTTTTTCCAGCCGCATTTTTCCTGCCAAAACCAGATATTTCTATCAAAATCCTAAATTCTTTCACAATCAATTCTACGATTGCCCCACTATCCTGGCTCTTGCAGTTTTTTAAAATTGGAAAAAACTGCATTCATTTTTGTCATAAATGATCCACCAGAATCAGTTTTGGAATATATTTTGGTGGCATGGGTGAAAACATGTGGTATGAAAATGGTTGTACAATTGAATGTTGGGATAGTTCTAAACGCAAGTACCATCCCATGCACCAGAATAAAATATTGGCACTGCACAATTTCTGCAAATTATGCAAAATTTTATTTCTATAGTACCTCACACGTCACATTCAGATTTCATGCATTTGAGCCGACTTTCTCATCAGGAGGTGGAAGGGATGGTGATGGCGTGACACCTAGACAAGAACGCTACCAAGCAATCGACCACTTCAACCAGGTAATTTTAGTGACCACTGATGATCTTTTCCTAACCTTAGCCAAGTAGTTTTTGTACTTAAACCCTACCCAACCTAAGGCACAGTGTTGTCACAATAGAAAACAGAAAATTAAAAAGTATAGAAATGTTACGCTGATGTAAACTTTTCGTCTGTTATTGGCAGAAATGTTCAATGCCAACATTTATTCTTGCGATTTGGTTGCTAAGTATGAAAAATTTGAGATGCACGCAAGTCATGTCATCATCGAAACACCTGCCATAAAGGGTCTGAGTCTGCCTGAATCCATTCTCAGTGGATGTTTTCCTAACTAAAACCTTATAGAGCTTGTATTGTAGATATATAATGTATAATGTATGTATAATGTTGCTTCATAAGAATATAAAGTGCGGTAAAGCAGTTCAGTTTGCATAAAAAATCAGATTTCAACAGGGAATACATCAGAAAGAATAGACACACTGACATCCTACAAAATATGCCTTTTTTGTGCCACTAAATGGCCAAAACACTGACGGCAATGTGACACAGAAAAGTAAGGTCCACTGTGTAGGATTCAGGGAAATTTAGAGGCAGAAATGGAATGTAATATTCAGTATTACATTTGTGTAAGTTTATAATCACCTGAAACTAAGAACTGTTTTTATTGCCATAGTATTTGCCTTTTTATATCTGCAGACGGAGTGGACCCTCTTTCACCGAGTCTGCCATGTTGCACCGCCATGTTTCTACAGCAGGCCACAGCGGACTACAAACACTGAGTCTCGAGATGACCCTTCACGTTTTTACTGGGGACGGTTATACGAAAGTTGTTCAGTTCAGTCAATACAAGATGCCACTAAATCCTACACACTAGACCTTTAACCCAACCTTGACTTAAATTGTTGAACTGACACTTCATGCCAATCAGTAACCAAGGAAAGAATTATGTACAGGATCACAGTAAAAGTCACAAGATCAACAAAAAAGAGTTTGGTGGTAACTCTCTGTGGGATAGATTAAGAGTTTTTCTAGAATATGTACAATGAATGTGTTGGAAACTAAAGTATGTGTGTCAGGAACAAATTATAGATATCATACTGCAGTTTATGACTGTAAATACCAAGGCAGCGGGCAACAGTGACAAATTATTCATATTATGATAAAACATCTTATTTCACGGTTGTTTTAAGAATCTAAACAGAGAAAGATTAGCTTTTTTTGTTATTGCTAACAAATACCAAAACCAAATCCAACACTGAGTTAGTCGGTCCCTCAATTCTTCCCGAGTCACCTGCACTGTTTGTAACATTCAGCATCAAACCCATTGGCTCCAACTGAGGACTTATGTCTTCAAATCTTTAAAAACATATATTCAATATATAAATATATTTTTTCAACAAGGCTCAGTAATCAACTAAAGCAGCTAGTCTTTTATCAATTTTTTGGTGTAGAGGGCGTACATGGGGCCTACTTTCAATCCTGGATTAATACACATCTGGTTCTCCAAAGTATTTCAGGCAGCAGGACAGTGTAAATGGGATTAATTCAAAATAAACTTCAGTAAACATTGTCGCTACACGGGTTATACTTGTTACAAGGATCACGTCATTGTACGTCCGACAAGGAGGTTATGTTTTCATGCATGTCCGTTTAGTGCTTGTTTATTTGTTGGTTTCGACTGTCAGCAAGATTACACAAGAACTACTCAACATATTTCCACGATGGATCTGAATAGACCCCATAAACCTTTGGTGCATATCTGGATAAAGGGACGGATGCAGGAACATTTTTATTAAGTTCTCAGGGAATAATGCATGGCTCTTGATGAACATAATCAGGTGTATTTAGGTGGCTGGTTTCTATGAGTGAGCACAATGTGATGTGGATCCTACATCTGGTGATCTTAAATCATGGTTAAACAGTTATTGGTGCAATATGTAACACTTCTTAACTTTTAGTCTTGAGACTGTAGGACCTTCAGACGAGCAATTGTCTCTTTTTGATAGCAACCCACCAATACTGAAAATGATGACTCTTTTTCCTTTACTGTTTGCACATACGAATGTAAACATAGGACTTTAAAATACATCTAAAAACTCAACATCAGGAAGCTTATGACTTGATCTGTAAACCCCTCACATTATCAGATAAACTGAGGTCCCAGAACAGATTTGACCTTAGCTCTTGCAAACTGCTATTCCTTTTATCAAGAGCTCTGTCTTTTTTTATAGACCAGTAAAAAAGTTGCATAGTGCACCTTTAAAGGGCACTGTTGGGCCTTGGCAGAGGTATGTGCTTTACTGGGTGCCATTCTGGTTTATTTTGGGCCTTTCATTTTCGATGTAAACAGCAAGAAAAGGCAACATTTCAAAATCAAATTGCTAAACACCTCAAAAGAAATTTTATTTGTGTCTTTATATATTTTCCTTATGTAGAAGCATCTTTCTCATGGAAGACTACTAACAATGTCATGAAAAAGAAATACCCCACTCATTGATCAGTGATAAATTGGGTGGAGTGCTCCATCACTACATATGTGTTTATACTTCAAGCTGTCTACATTGGTCAGAATACTTGAAAATATTTAATATTTGATAAAGATATACATTCAAGAATAAGTAAAACATGCGTTTTGGCTGCATCAACATGTGGTGCTCAGGAGACTATAGACGTAATCATCACTGTAAAACACACTATGACGTTTCTCAGCTGCTCCCCATGGGATCATTTCTGCAAAGATAAAAGCAATAAATAAGTATTGTCTATTTCTGATAACAAGTTAATGGGCACAGACTGCTGTGATGTCAGCACCCAGATTTGATCGTAACCCCTGCCGTTTTGTAGCCTACGTCTACAAAGCCAGTTGGTCTCAGTTTAAAAAAATGACATAATCTCCCCAAATATAGCTTTGCACTGGTCGCTCGTATTAAACAGGGGGGAAAAAAAAGACATTGTGAGTGGAGCATGATTTATCGTACACAAGTGGGGTGACGTCAGGACTGAAATACTGGTTTTACAGTTTCAGGTAACACACTGCACGACACTTATGATGATATGTTGACTGTTGAAAAGTCCCATGAAAGCTGTAATTTCCAGTAATTATTCATGTGGTATATTTAGAGCTGTAGCGGATGTAAATAATCAGACGTCATGATGAGTCACAAGTCATGCTGGATATTTATGATTAGATCATGGGTGTCTCCTCAAAGTACGGAGTTATTGTATTTTGTATATGTTCTATTCATAGTGTTTAAAATGTATGAGTTAAAACAACCAATGTATAATTTTTTTCCACATTTGATGACTGTTTGAATTGATTCTATTTACAGTAACGTCAACAGACTGAAAAGTAGGATCCATTATACACATCAAACAATTCACACTTTTTCATGGCGGACCGTTTTGTATCCCCAATTGAGTCACTGTGTTGAGTCACTATTTGATGTAGAAAATAAAAAAATTCTGAGCTCAGAACACAGGAAGGAACAACGTGAGTATTCGGTTTAAAGATGTACGATCACAACCCAGTCATCAGAAAAAATATTTTTGGCCAAGTATGTTTCTGCAAAACCACACACAAGTCAAGACTTTAAGTTCCTTTTGGTTCAATTTAAAAACGTTCTCGTCACAGAACTGTGCTTCTGCTCTGGTTGGGTTTAGGTACAACAAACACTTGGTCAAGGTCAGAAAAACATCACCATTTAGCCTCAAATTCCTTTTTTTTTGCTTGCAACAAACACAGCTGGAGATGTCCCGAGATCTCATTAAAAACACGTGTTATGGACGTTACAACAACGGCTGGAAATTGTAACGAGGTCCCCTTAAAATATCTAGTGGTTTAACACTTACAAACATATCAACGCAGACTGAAACTGCAATCACTGCAGCATCCTCTCCCGTAATGAAACCATCCTCTCCACCTCCTGACATGAAATTTAGGTCATAAAATTATAACGTGAACATGATGAGACGTTATGTCATACAGTACGTAGGTCTATGTCCGTACAAAAAGGTATCCAAGGTTTGCTGAAAGTGTAATGTTTATATTTCATCCTGCCGACTGTACTCGCAAGGGAGTGATACAAGTCTAGGGGAGTGAACAATCACCACAGCACTTTACAGCATCAAGCAAGTAGAAAATTATTTCAACAAAACACCGAAAAGCCAACACAAAAAAACAGTTTTGAGCTGTGACTTAAAAAAATATATAAACCACACACACAATATCTGATCTTCAAAAGAAAATCACAGTTTTACAAAAACAAATGTCCCCTATCCGTATGATTGGTGCAAAAAAAAGTCAGGACTGTATGGACTCAACTTAGGCAGTTAAAGTATTGGTTTATAAAAATGATTTGCTCACATTGTATCGAGCAATGCACATATTTTTTTCTCTGCACATTTCGAGATCCATCTCTGAGACTCCTGCCACCAGCCCAACCCTGCTCAGAACAATTGGAAAATCACATTTAGATGTTCAACAGAAACATCAACTTTTCTAGTCTGGTGATAAACAGAGATCACTGTCAATAACTTTCATTGGAACTATTTTGTCCCAGAAAACAGTTGACAATGTGTTTTGTGGATTATCCTGATAAATTTGGATGCTGTCAATACGTTTTTTTCAATGCTGGGAGCACCACAAACAAAATCATTGACCTCCACTGTATTAGGTAGAAGGCAACAATATCAGGGACAGATAAATATCTGAAAACCTCCACAGATAGAACCAAAATATCCATACAGTTAAAAATCTGTGAGAAAATACGTTTTTGCTCATTTCAGTGAACTGACCCTTTATACAAATTTAGGACTTCCAAACCTTAAAGGATAAATTCATCCAATAATTCAAATTCAGGCTTTATCTACTCACCCTGAAGCTGACTGAAAGTCGACTTAAGTCTCGTAGTTCATAACACATTTCACAGCGATACGGCACTGAAGGTTCTTCTTGACAACTGACGTAGCCGCGGACTACATAGCTTGAAAAACATTAAAAAAACAAAGGGAAAAAAAACTAATTGACTCCGGTGTAATCCAAGTCTCCAGAAACCCTGATCTCTGAACATGATTTAAAAAGACAATATCTACACCTGTTTAAAGCCCAAATCTTCACTGTGGCTGCTACGCTTAAAGCATGAGCGTGCACCCCATCTGAAGTGAGTGCACGAGCCCGACTGTGCATCGAGGGTGAATATAGCATCTTTTCCAGTCACTATGAGATATAAGCGCTTCCGGGTACTTGGATTACACCAGATAAGCTGTGTGGTGGAGCTATTTTTTTTTTTAAAATTCATACTGTTTTTGTTTTCGAAACAAGTCCCCAGCAACGTCAGTTGTTTACGTGAATGTTTCTCGGTTTCTGTGAAGCTCCAAAAATATTTTCTGGACTACGAAACTTCACTCGCCATTTTATCAGCATTGGGTTGAGAGGGTAATGACTGGATTTCCGTGTTTGGGGGATCCTATCCTTTAACCCAAATTAATGTTCGCCATCAACTGCCCCTAACTTTAGCCATGATCATTTTCTGAACCCAAACCTGCTGCCATACCATTTAATACTTACACGAGGCTTTGAATCAAAAATGTAAATCTGTCCTATGTCAAAAGAAATACTATACTACTTTACACACAACAATTAAAATGCATGTTTTAAACACGTTTTCATTCACGCACATACTAAAATGTCTATAGCATCCATTTTGGTGACGTTCCCAGCCAAGAGCATATTCTTGTCAAATCGACTGTGAATACCACTTCCTGCTCCTGAATGCAGCATCAAAGTCTTTCTAACAGGGATGCAAAACTGATGCCATGAAATGTGTCCAGCTGCAGGTCAGGGCCAGCCTGTTGACCCCTCCTTGCCAAAATATCTTGCATAGGTCAACATTATCTTATAACGTGTAAATGTCAATTTTGTCTCACTCTTCCACATAATTACTCCACAGTGGAAATTGAAAATTATTGCAACAATTTACACATATTGTCTGCAGGCATCGACTTTTTCTGTGGTTGGTTATAGAACATTTTTGGCTTGATTTGCTGCGCCACGTCACGACGCCCTCTGCTCGTCCTGGTGACTACGGCGTTATTAAAAGGGCAAGTGAATCCAACGTGACGTCGAGGTGTTGCCTGAACTGTCTATGGTATGATGACTCACACTGAGAGGTGACATAGCAGGTATTTGGGAAGGGACGTTACAACTGCGGGTGCCAAAAAGACAAAGACTATAAAGCGGATGCAGAGGATGTCACACGGCCAGTCATATAGCGTACGTGCACACTCCTCAGATATCATGCATAAACGCATAATTACTTGATAACGTTCACATGGTGTTACAACCGACACTGACACCGAATATCCTAGTGTGAACTGTGACCCACGGACAGGGGGGATGCAGCCTATTTCCCAAGTTCAACTACATCCAGATATCGAATTGAATGACACGTGACAGGCCTGTGCAAGGGTTTTTGCTTCATTGTTTCCAAAATATATAATAAGATTTTTGCTCACAGGTTCCGTGAAAAAGCTATGTTGAAGATAGAGGACGACAGCAAAGAGCGATTCAAAATTACGCATGACGAAACGCGCAAAATGTCGCCGGGGTCATCTCTTAAAGGCAATCACAGCAAAACTATAGCCCTGTTGAGGACAATTATTTTGATATGACAGGATGTGTGAGAAATATTCACTCATACACACTCTCCTATAGATAGGCCAACGGAATATACGTGGCTTTTCATATCCAGGTATCACATTTACAGACTGCCACTTTTACGCATCATTTTGAGCTGTTTTTGACAAACTGAATGTCTCAACAACAACAACAACAACAACAAATCTTCAACGTTCTGGACAGTAATTCAACAAATAGGCGACACAACCGTCCCTGTCATGTAATCATTTTGAGGCCTAAGATAAGTTGAATTAGGACGAGAAAGAAGAAGAGAAGCAAATCCAGCGCCACAAGCGCAGACACAACTCCTGCTCACAAGCACCGAGTAGTCATCACGAGCCTCACGCAAAATGCAATTTAAAGCGTGATTTGAGTTTGACGTCATCCTCATCCTCTAACACATCTCAGGCCGTGCAATTACCTTTCTCGAGATGAGGAAGAGGGGGGAGGAGGAGGAGGAGGAGGAAGGTCGGTCGGATGGTCGGTGTCTCTCTCTGTCACTGTGCGCTCCTCGGTGGAACCGTCCAAAGACGTGGGTCCCTTGTTTTGTTTTTCTTTCTCCGACACACAGCTGGAGGCTCCCAGAGCAGCGGCAGAGTCCAGCCGAGCACACAAGTCACCTCATTTCCGTCTTTGCTCCTGAGATTTGTCGTCATTGTTCTCTCCTGCCAGACAGAAAGGCAAAGACACGAACAGTGAGATTTAAGCGTCTATAAAGTTAGTCTGGGGATGTGATGTAAGTGAGGATTTGGAGAGAGGTGGTGGGGGGGGGAACTTTATGACCTGCAGCCGGCTGGAATCAGACTGCGCCACACGGCCACAAGCAAACTGGTTCAGAAAAGTCCCCGCTTTTACGCGCCAGGTTGATATAAATCCATACGGTAAAAGGCAACAATGACGTCACCTGTCAGAGATATATCTCAAAATGTACCTCCAGTCACACTCCCGTCTAAATCAGCCTCCCCTATCCCTCACCAAAAAGGCGTTTTTTTGGTCATACCACCTACTATAAACAGAGAGAAACACACGGCGACTCCACGGGTCAGAGGTCACAGCTTCCCTTTGAAGGTAACAGTCATCTCTGTGTGTCTTGACGTCACCAGCTTTTTATTTTCTTTTTAGCCAATTTCATTAACGACACGTTTCCTACTCTAACACACGTTTCAGGCTTTGGACCACCTCCGGGACGGCCGCTCATTCATTCCAGCTCATCCTCCGCGGGGCCTGCCTCACCAGTTCAGCGCTTTGCTCACGGGCTCGGTCACACGTCACTCACTGCTGGGTTTTTAAGCAAGGTGTGTCTCGCTCGAACTTTTTTTTTACTTGTAAGTTTCCTCTTCTGGTGACTCTACGTCATGTCCTCGCGGCGCAGAGAGCAGACGCCGAGACGCTTTGACTTTTATGTCAATTACGTCACTTTCTGCTCTTTCTGACGTGCACTTTTTCCCCCAGCATGACGGTATACGTTCTGGCGGGTCTTGAGGCTCATATTTCATAGTGTACGTCATTTACGGATGGGCCTACACTTCCTCCACCTAAAGACTACACTTGACTGATATTTGGCGCCCTATTGCAAATAGTATTTAGTATAAATTAGGAGCATTCACACTGAAACTGTGATGGGACAGCAGAGAGGAAACTGAGCAAAAAAGTTGCGTGTGCTTTTCTTCTCGGGGCTAAATTGAATCGCACCTTCTTTCCTACTTTTTACTCCATCTTTTAACAATGTGAATGCTCATCTCTCACTTTTGTTTTCAGCGGTGTGACCACTTTGCGTGCATAGGCTACATCTTTTCAATTTTGGAGTCAAGAGTTTTTACTCCGCTGCAGAACTTGAGCACACTGACCGAGTCCTCCAGCTGCAGGAATTCAGCTGTGTTTTTTGTCTTTCTTTATAATGTTGTGCTTTTGTTTTGATTCTGGAGGGTTCAGGGCTGAGAGGACGGGGTCGTGTTGTGGGGGACATGGAAGCAGTGGTGGGCGATGCTTGAGGTCGATTAACTTCTATACACAAAACTGGGAGGGAGACACGTGTGTGTGTTTCCACGGTGTATGTGTGTATTAAAGGGGAGGCTGTGTGGATGTTTGATGGGGGGGTGGGGGGCACACACGCACACACTCACACACACACACACACACACGTAGTCAGTACACGGTCAGCGTATGATTGCAGATGTTCCTTATTCCTCTCCATCTGTCAATCTGGGCTTCTCTCTATGTTAGGATGGCCTTGATGGGGAATCCCTTCCATATGCACTTTGCTTACAGTGGCGTGTGTGTGTGTGTGTGTGTGTGTGTGTGTGTGTGTGTGTGTGTGTGT
>CAEMYA010000045.1:1811841-1839277 GCA_903131615.1 Diplodus sargus | reverse complement strand
TTGTTTTTGTTTTTTTTTGTTTTTTTCATATAAAAAGGGAAGAAAAAGTTCCCTTTTCACAACTGATTTATTTTCCTGCCTGCTATCTGCCACAGATACTAATGCAGACCCAGGGACGATCAAGTTAAAGGCCACCATGATTCCAAGAAGCAAGGGCGGCGATCTGGAAGAGTTTTGATTGGTGGTAAGTGAATGCCTGAGCAGAAATTGCAGACAGTGCTGCAGGCAGAGGTCAACAGTCCGTCCTTTAACAAGTCATCCATGTAGCTGACCTTGACCTCTGTGGAGCAATAGGCAGTGAAAAAAAAACAAAAAAACAACCTTCCTCAAATCAGGATTCTTCACCTCTGTATGCATTTTTTCAAGACGTCTGAATGTTTTCGTAATTGATCAAAATGCTGATGATTTGGTCAATAAAATGTCTCATTTAACAGCGAACATTTCTCACCCAAAGTGACATCTTCAAAGTCCTTATTTTGTCCTTATAAAGCCCAAAGACTCTTTGTTAACTGTCATAAGCAACAAAGAAAAGCAAATCCTTACAAATCTTTACATTTATGAAGCTGGAAGCAGCAAATGTTTGTCACTTTTTTTTGAAAACTAAACTTTCAAGACTCTTTCACTGGGGTTAGCCCTTCACCTATACCTGTAACCAATGAATATCAGCAATCAATAGCACCAACTGATCAACATTTTAACAATAAGCATGCATGAGCCTATGGCATTTACTATCCCACTTGCCTATAGGAGGATTATTGTGGAAATGAGTGGGAAACATAGAATGATGACACAAAATCCGTCAGAAACTTGGTAAGTAACTCTGCTTTCTTTTCTTTCTTTTGGTTTGATAACTTGTATTTTATCGACTTACAGTATTATTGTTGTATCATTTGTTTAACTTTTTTGTCTCGGATGCACTCTGGGATCTTAAAATGTTATTTTCTTGATAAAAAGAAGTGAAAAAAGCAACAAAAAAAAACTAAATGCTAAATGAATTATCAAGATAGCTTTCGACTAATTTTCTTTTAATAGACAACAATTGATTAACAGACTAATTGTTGCAGCTCTACACCTGTTGAAAGACGTGTAATAATCACTAAATGAGTAAGCAGCTCGTCTTTGCTTCAGTCCAATGCGGCTTTCAGACTTATGAAATTCATTTACGTTGTAGTTTTTCTCAGGCAAAGATCTGCCAGCGTGCTTTCTGGGCACACCCATGTCATTCACAGGTCCAGTGTGTTTTTAGCACCAAGGACAGTTCCCATTTAAACTCGGCACTCTGTGTTTCAGGGTGTGATCCTCTTCCCTCTCCAAACCACTTCTCCTGGACACTGATGGAAAATATCAAGAATCAAGTGAAAAGCCTGGAAAAGACAACTGCCGTGCTACAGGGATAGGGGCAAAGTTTTCACTGGACAAAATATTCATTGATGCAAAACGCGCCATATAATAACAGAAACAGACGAAAATGACCAGAGGGACGATTGTATTCTTTACTTTTGCACACACTGGAGCAAACTTAAAGAAAACGGGAATTAAAGGCTGTATTCCAGCAGTCACTTTAGATACTTTCCGGTGTTGTTTCTCAGATACTAATCAAAATACTTTTCAAAAGCACCCCTTGTTTCTCATCCAAGCTGCTTAAGCACACTCAGAGCTCCTTTTGATCACAAGCGCAGTTTATATCAGACTTAGTTTGTAATTCTAATAAGGACAGCTGTGGCCAGCTACATGTCAAAGTGTACTTGGAGAAGAAACTGAACCCCAGATCGCTCCTGATGGCTGTTGAGCCTAAAATGATCCTCAAACTCTTAAAATATAGCAGCTTTTTGGGCCTTCAGAGATCATCTTGTCCTGGGCACGTGGGTGAGAGACTACCGGCCGGAGTAACAACAGCCGCTCTTTATTTATACCCATGTTTGATGGGGTTAGGGTCAGTGCCCGAAACTGGCTGAAGTCTGAGCTACCAGAAAGCAGAACAGCTCTGGAGTTAAAATGTTTAAAGAAAGGATACAGCTATACCTCACTAAATCATTTTTAATCTGTGTAAATTAAGTTTAGAGACGTTTCCCACCACAAAGATTTAATGAAGTAGTGACTCTTTAAGTCAAACTGTCTAAAACTGTACTACTGTAGGTACATGTATATATTCGGCACCAGTGTATCATCACATCCCATCCCAATCAAATGTGAATGTTTGCAAAAGCCACATTACTTGTTTCAGAACACCAGTCTCGGATTTCCCACAAAACAGGAGCGGTGAAGGCAACACTACACTTTGTTGGCTGACACGTGAACGCACCGTCCACATGCAGAGCAGCGTGGCCGTGACCTGACATAACTTTATGCTAATAGTCTGAGACATACACGCTACAATACTGCAACAAATGAAAACTGTAACTTCAGACTATTGACTACACGTTTTTTTGTTTGGTTTGGTTTGCTTTAATCCCACGAAACAGTCACCCGCTCATGCAAAGTGTGGATTTAACTTCAGGTCTGTTGGGGTACAGTATGAAGGCCTCATTTTATCAACACCAGCCCTCCTCTTCCCTCCCAAAGGTTGGTAATAAAGTGAGGAAACCCGTCGAGTTCCACCAAGTGCTTCAGGACTATTGATTTACCTTCACTTCTACTCTCACATGGACTCGTACAGTCGCTCCTTCCTTCTCTCTTTCTCTCTCTGAGGGTCGTCTTCGCTTCCTCTCCCGCTGCTGCCGCCCACTCCTCCTCCACCACTTGATTATTTTCAGCTCCGCGGTTTGTGTGTGTGTGTGTGTGTGTGTGTGTGTGTGCTTGCTTGTGTGCGTGCGTGTGTTTGCGCGCGCGCGCACACACACACATACACAAACGATTGGCTGGCTGGCTGGCTGGCTGACTGACTGCCGGGCTGGTTTGGGAAATACCTGGTCACGATCAATGAGGAGAGAGTTCATGTTGGTTGCACACCGCCCCCTACTGTCAGGCAGTGGGAACTTAAGACGTAGACCTTAAACGCACCACGATGCCTGTGCCAAAAGATGTACAGTATCCGTGCAAAAAAAAAGAAAAGAAAAGAAATACACCATCAGCCTGCAGCTCTTGAGAGGGCGAAGGGTAGGAAAAACGGAGAGAAACTAAATGGTGGACGAGAATGATGCACTGTAAGAAAGTTTCTGCTCATTGCATCACAATAGCACATTAGTATTATTGTTGTTAAACACCCAAATGTTGCATCCAAAACAAACCAACTACTGCTCAGTTTGTGACGCCCTTGTGAGTTCATTCCAGGCCTGATTCAATATCCTACTTGGCCAGTAATCGACAAACACACCAGGTCTGTTTATCACTAAATGTGTCTCTTCGCTGCATTGCTCGCCCAGATCACAGTGTTCCTCCATGCGCCTTAACCCGAGCAGAAATACAAAGAGAGACAAAAAGACATCATGAAAGCTTTAAGTGACTCGTTCGGTGTGGATAAAAATAGATTCTGGTTGCTTTGCGAGGAAAACCCTGGTCTGGATCGCCCTCTAGAGGGGAGACAGGACGGACACGCTTCTTTTATCCTTTATGTTCTGCATTATTTTTGTAGCAAATGCCACATTTTTATATTCTGAGACATGTTTATGCTGTTTAAATTGTCAATCCATAAAAATCCCTTTTATGCATTGAAGTGAATCCTTTAAGAACACTTTTAAAGATGGATACTGATAAACATCCTGCATGTTAAATATGAGTGGTTTGTTTTCATGCACATCCCTGACAAGAGACATATATTATATGATACCACACTGATTACCCAAACAAAGAGAAACGCCTCATGCTGCATTCGAGCTATTTAGCACCTGCTTTCATTATTTGGTTTTAAGGGTTTTGAGTTAAACCTATTCATGGGTTGCTTCACTGCAAAAACGCTGCCACAGTCGATTCAGAAAAGTTTGAGCGCCCCTCCTCCTCTGGAGCATCCACCTACACACACCAGCACACACGTGTCTTCACATGCAGACCTGTAGCACCCACTGAGAACGCTGTGTGTTTGTGTCTTCTATCTTTGTGAGAGCCAGTTTTGGACCTTTTGGAGGGCACGTGGATTTGTTCCTTGTTTTTCATGTCTGGATAAAGCTCAAGAACAAGACTTTTACAACAGATGTAATTCAGACTCAGGGTTAAAATTCATCAAAATTCATTCCAACCAAGTGTGGACTAGGCTCAAATAAGGATTTAGTCAGGTGTAAGTAGAGGGAACATATTTTTACATCCTTCACATCAAATGATTATGTGCATCAGACAGGTTTTTGTTTATTTGTATTTTTTTTAATTTACAGATTACAGATTTTCACTTAGAATAATACTTAAAACCAAAACTACATTTTAAAACTTGCACTGAGGAAACTGCTTCAGGTTAAGCCAGTAGACAGCTAACATTAAAATAAATGCAGACTCTGAGCTCAATGGCTAGTTGTTTTTAAGACGGATTTTGATCAAGCTTATCGTCTTGTTAGGGCTCAAGGATTAAATTTCACATCATTTTAGGATTCAAACCAAGTATGGACTAGGATTATATAAGATATTTGGCAGGTAAAGGTAGATGTTTAGATCAAACTCAGATTCAGTGGTAGGGCTAAAATTCAGATTGGGTAAAGGGGAATACAACGCATTTCATTTAACACGTTTCACAACAGAAATAATGTGTACACCAGACAGATTTTGTTTTTTTAACTCAAAGATTTAGACCCAGAATAACACTAACTACCTTTAAACAAAGACCGGCTTCAGGTATACTAACACTTTACGTTCACTGGAGACAAGGTTGTGGATGGAAGGTCCTCACTAGTGTTATAACATAAAAGGGGTTTGTGTGTGCATGTGTGGGAGAATGTGTGCATGACTGAATGTGCAGAGCTGGGTGTAAAATAAAATGTGTGTTCTAAACATGGCAAAGACTATTTATAGTCCCTTCAATTATTGAGAGCCGGATTCTACTCTTTTCTACTTCAAAGCCATCACACCCACCTCCAGCACCTCAACACACATACTGGACTGATGGGAGGGGGCGCGGTGTTGATGCAGACGTGTAGACAGCTTCACGTTTGTGAATGTGTGTGTGTATTTCTAAATGTAGACGCCAGATCGCAGGCTAAAATTATCCCCCGTTCCCTCTGTTTTGGTACAGATATAGGTGAACACAAATAGAAAGACGAGGGGAAAAGGAAGCAGAGGAGGATGAAGAGGATAAATGGGATGAATGAGTGGGTGAGGGATGGAACATGAGAGCACAGATTGGGAGAAGGTACGATTGGATTTTAAAGATGCAATAGAAGCTTTGCATTGAGAAAGATAAGAAATGTGAAGCAGTAGTTTGCAGCCTAACTAGTGCAATGTTGTACACAAGCAAGACACAAAAGATCATACTTCCATACAAGTTTATGATAAAAATCCAATGAAACAACATCATTGATTCATACAAAGTAGCATAGTCAGCCAATCCAACTTAAGCTCTAATAAAAAAAGAAACCAAGATTAAATTAAAGGTAGAAAGTAATGCATTCATCAACATATCGCAAAACAAGAGGATCTTTATCTTTTCCTACAACAATCTGACCAAAAAAAAAAAATCATCAGTAACAACTTGGCAGTCTCTTGTTCCACAAAATTACACAGAACAGTATTTTTTTTTAATTAAAGAAAGAAAACAAAATCCATATAGATTTACTAGAACTACCGCTTGGCCAAGAGGAACACTGGGAGTAAATGTTAAAAAGTCTGAGTCCCTTGAGTGATATTCTGAAGACAAGAAACCAAACCCCGGACCCCTCCAAAAAAACAAATCGTGATGTGTCAGTTGGGAAAGGGAAAAAGGCGCCGAGACAAGTAAAAAAAAAAATGTTTTAAAAAGGAAGAGTAGGTGACAAATAGTCCATCTTGGTGCAGAGAAGATCTTGAGATCTTGATGCGATGCAGTTCAATGAGCAATATGTACTGTGTGTGTCTTTAATAGATTCGACCTCGGCTCCTGCCCCCTCTGGCACCAAAGCCTCGTCCTCGGCCGCCCCTGAATCCACCACGCTGCTCTATAGCAGAAAAAACAAAACAGTACATTATAACCCTTTTATTGCTGCCAACAGTTTTAATAATACAAAACACCAATGCATATCTCTAAAAAATTCTGGAATTCCAAACACAATTTTAAATTTGATCAAATGTGTTTGACTGGCATCATATGATGCATTTAGTTTCAATGTCCACAAAACATTTGGCAAGATTCACAGAAAAACAGTGTAGTAGTATAACTGAGCGATAATATTAAATGGCCCCACACAGCTTGCCCAACGTTATCTCAAGCCCAGATATCCCAAATGGATTTGAAAAGATTTTGTTGACACCGTTTCATAAGCCAAAATCTTCACTGTAGCTACTGAGCTAGAGGCGTGGAGGTTGTAAATTCATTTCAAATCAATTTGGTATATCAGGGCTTCCTGAGACTTTGATTATGCTGGTTTACCTGTATGGAGCCATTTTCTTCCATTTTTTTGTTTTTAACATTTAAAACAAGTCCCCATCTAATTCAGTTTTGCTGGGAAACTCCAGAAACGCTTAGTGGACTACAACACTCCACCCGACTTTCCATGAGTGAATTAAAATTTTTGGGTTAACTGTTCCTTTAAATACACAATTTTCTTGTCACACAATCATAATAACCATCATCTTATGGCTCTGAAGCGCACCTTGCAGCAATACATGTGGACATTTATAGGGAAAGAGATAATCTTATCAATCATTATGCAGATTAACAATGGAGACGTGGACTATGCTGCAGGTGTATTTTGAATCAGAGCTAACTATGGCTGCTGTCCTCTAAGGATGAGGGTTCAAAGTGTCCAGAACTGCCTTTACACCTACATTTCAAATGTCTTTACTTCCACAGAGAGTGAAGGTTTCCCTTGAATTTTGTGCCAAATCAAAGTCGTTAAACACACGTGTGATTAGGAAACAGTTACTTTAGCTCAAATGAGTCTAACAAACAAAAGTGTGGTATGAAATAAATTATAGGTGTTCATGTCACACAACAGTGTTTATAAAAATGTGCAGAAAAAGAAAAAGCCACCGAGTGCTCCTCACCATAGTTAAAATTGCCAATGGTGGCGCTGTACTTGCCGCTGGGGGGATTATAGATTTGCCGTGCGTCCCTCCGGGATTGAGGGGAGATCTGTTTTTTTGTGCTTCCACTGGAGCCCATCTCTTCACCCGAAGGCCGCTTGGGCCTAAAAACATAAAGAAAGAAGATGAAGATAGTTGATGAAAGGGGTTTCCATCACATCTAACAGTCAGCACTGGTGACAAGAAGTGGGCGCAGACTTACGCTACTGCCTCCGTCTTCTGGACAGGTTTCCAGGACAGAGTTACTGTGCTCTTGAATGACGGGGGATTGTGGAAGAGATCCTGGAAAGAAAATAAAGATTGGAGAAATATATTTTTTTAAATGTTTCTATTACAACGCAGAGTTTATATTTTATGATCCAGATTTACTAAATGACCAGAAAATAGAAACCATGTACATCGTAATACAACTGTTCTTGTCATAAATACTTTCCTTGTAAAATGTCACATTCTTTATTGTTGTTACACACGGTGTAACGGAATTATTATTGTCAGGTGTTTCTGCTTCTCTTGAACAAGAATAAATGATGTGGGGAATATATTGCAGCCCGTCACAAAAACAATTATGTACACAATTTGAGCAGAAGTCTGGATATAAACTGAAAATGTAAAGATGTGTGCTGCAAAAATTTGGGGGACTGATTTTTTATAATATGTACTCTTATTCAGAATATGATGTCAACAACAAGTCAACACAAATTTGGGAAACACGTAAATACTCCATTAACACCCATTTGGAACATTTCACAGGTGAACGGATTCAATGGTAGCAGGTGATAGTATCATGATTGGGTATGAAAGCGGCATCCTCGAAAGGCTCAGGCATTAACCAGCAAGGAGGACTCAGGGTTCAACACATGATTGTATGAGGGATATGATTACATGGTTTGAGGAACACTTCATAAAACACAGTTCATATACAAATAATTGCATCCTGCTTTTATTTACATTTTACACAGCATGCCAACAATACTTTTTTTTTTTTTTAAACTTGAACGCTGGGGTTATATTTAATACAGGTTTGTTGTGTTGCATTGTAATACTTCATACAGGTGGTGTTCATTTTCTGGTCACTCAGTATCAATGACAAACCCCCTACCTTGATGAGGACGTTGATGTTGTTTGTGATCTTGAGAGCAACCACTTTGATCTTGTTCTGATTACAGACAAAAGACAAGTTAGTATATTTGAGATATTTGACGGCAGAAAGGAACACAAAGCAACTAACTATGCATGAAGGTCCTACTTGTGCTATGCAAACTTAAGTTGACAGTATTCGTTACCTCATCTGTCTTAAGAGCATCCCCCGTCTTGCCTTGCAGTGCTACTCGCAGTTGTCTGATGTAAACCTGCAGGCCCCTGGCAAAATACTGTAACCTGTAAGACAAAGCACATTCAGTTCCATTGGAAAGGCATTTTGGGATAAAATGACCAAAAGAGAATTTTTCCATAAATTAAGAAAAACCATCAAACACACCCAACATGTTAAAAATGACACTTCAGTTTCATCATTAAATTTAACTATCTGCACTCCAAGAGACATTTTCATGCACCATTCTCTCACCTGATCTTAAAGTCTTTTAGTTGCTCAGCGTCCACTTTGTCAATGAGGAAGTCAGGCAGCTTCTTGCCCAGCTGGTGGAAGCTGAAGAGGAGACACTCCACGTAGCTGAACTGCAGTTTGGGTTCCTCATTTGCAGAGTTCTCCCCATTCTCCACTTCTTCTGGTGGCAGCGGCATGAACTCCTATACAAACATAAAAAACATGAAAAACCATCGCTCAAACCTTTGTGTTTCCCCTACTTAAGTGTCAAACAGCTGGGAAACAGAGTTTACTGGAACAAAAGAATACCCAGAATTTAATCTTTAGCCCAGTATTTATTTCTAACATTGAGTCTGCACCAAAATATCTTATCAATAAGTGAATTATTTTTTTCTTCGTTACACCAGCCAGCAAACCTGCCCATCACATTAAATGTTATCAAGACATACATCAAGCACAACAATAGGGCTCACACACTCACATACAACAATGGAATTATGATATAAATAACATTCATACAGAGCCCCTGGAGTCCCAAAGCTTTTTTTTTTTTTTCAAAGATTCTTACTTAAATAGCGCATTGATTTAGCCCAGTATTAATAGTGAAGTGACAACTGGGCCAGGACAATTGTATGATTTTGCCTCTTTTATTTTGGAATATGAATGTACATCATAATGATTTATCATATAAGAATGGTTGATTAATTGATTGATGTGCTTATGAATTAATTCCTTCAAAACATTCAGTGTGAGTGGAAAATAAGCGCATTTGTGTTTGCTATCTGTAACTATTTCCTCGTGTTACTGCAGCCTCACTTCCACCGAAATGTGTTTGAGCGTTTGTAACTTTGAGTATAAGAACTCTCGACAGGAATAGTTGTAAATATGAAAGTGCTAAAAAGGGAATTTTGTTGGCTCAAAATACCCAGAACAACTGGGACAATCTGATTACGTATTCTAAGGTAGAATGTGAATCCACAGCTGGCTGGGGGGGTCCAGGGTAAAAAGCTGACTTAGAGGACAAGCATATAGCATGTTTGTGTCCAACAATATGACTGAAGCAAGGAAAGACTAAAAGAAGCACAATATCTGAAAATGGGGCCAGTTGAAAAACTGCCAATGTATATTTTGATTATTAAGCGCATTTGTATTCCTCCATGTCCAACAACAACAACAACAACAGGACAATCCGTTCTCACCAGCAGCTTGGTAAACAGCATGTTGAGGTTGGGCTCCAGCTTGTCCATGTCTCCACAGAACGGACTCATCTCAGCCAGCAGCTTCAGCACCTACACACACAAACACACACACAGCTTTAGCAGAGCCCCTCACACAGTGTAATGTGCATTGCTAATGAGAAACAGTGTTGCGTGGGGCAGACTAATGACCCATTAACAACATGCAGTTGGCTGACACCTCTGACAGGTGGCTGCCACGCTGACTTTGTTTACTACTACAACCGCTCACCAAATGTCAGACATTAGGAATATCGACCTCACACCAGTGGCCATATTCATCGGGCCTCTCAAGTGCTGATTCGGACTGAAAAAATCCAGGTCATCATTTGTCTGATGAAAATACTGGCAAGTTGTTGTTTTATTTTCTTGGCTACAGGGTTGCAAAGTTGGAGGAGTCGCCAGTTCTGGAAGTGTTGTTCCCCCACTCTTTGGTCTAATGTTTATTATTTTTTTTCAAACTGTATATTTACCTAGAACTGGACATCATCTTGCAAAAGTCGCAACCATAAGGTTATGATAACGGTGACTGACTATCATTGATAAAGATATCAAAAAGCATGGTATTACAAACCTGCTCAAGGACCAAGAGCCTTCATAAGTCAAACTTCAAATGTCTCACAACAGTGCTAAATAAAAACAACACGTCTGTTGGTCAAGAATTTCTCAAGACATGGCAACACTATGGTTGAAATAGCCCTGCTGGACAAAACAGTGACGCCAATCCAAGAGGTGGTTCACGTGTGATCAACAGATAAATGCAAGAAAGTCCTCATTTCTCGTTGGACAGTGAAAGTAGAACTCACCTCCAACTGAATGTCCAGCTCAGCCACAGGACTTGTCAGGGTGCTGAGGTTGGGCAGGACGTGTTCACAGAAGTAGGTTACAAAACGTGTGGAATGGACATTTTTCTATAAGACGGGAAAGAAAATATGATTAATTCACACTTTTTAATTACATGTCATTAGGTAGGCCTGTAGACAGACATATCTTTCCACACTATGCTTTTTGTTTATGAGTTGATTAGATATCCGATTAAACATTTATGTTGTTGTTGTTCATGCAAATATGCAAACACTTTTTGGTTCCTGCTTTTCAAATATGATGAATTTCTGCTTTTCTTTATCTTGTGTAATAGTAAATGGAATATTTACACATCAAATTCAAAGATGCACTTTTAGACTTTCATGGTGAGAGAACTTTACTGAAATTCCTGCTTATGAAGCATTCACTAGTTTGGCTGCTGAAGTGTTTACGAATGTTCAGTTCTTATTATTAAAATAACTTTGCACTCCATCTATACAAATATAAAAAAATGAGATGCAAATGTAAACTGCAATATAACTTCTAGTCCAGCACAACAGTGGTTTTCTGTTATATCTTATTACTGATCAGTGAACTTGGTTGGTGTAGCGGTGCATTGGTTGTACTCACAGAGAACAGGGGCAAGGCCTGGCGTGTGCACTGCAGCAGGCGGTCAACAGTGTCTGGGTCAGCTGGGTTGAGGGCCTGCTCCAGGAAAGCCTGCTCCACCACCAGCTCCACCAGCTGCTGTCTCCCGTTCACGGTCTGCAGCACCCGCAGGCCAGAAACTAAACGCATCAAGAGCACAAACTCCTCTCCAGTCACGTCCTCCAGCACCTGAAGAGGCAGTCGGGAAGAGAATGATACGCTTAAAAACAATGAGTACGGTATTTACACAGTCCAACAATGTACAATGTTTGAACTAAATCTGACAAAGCATCAGCCAAAGGTATGCATAAGGTAAAAGCTCATCTCCAACTTTAACCTGGAACCAAACTCATTGCCTTCAAATCAGGGCTGTTATACTGGGGGGGGAAGCAGCTGACGTGGTAACTGTGACCGTCCCTGCCTAACATAACCAGTCTGATGCAGGTGTGCAGTTCCTGGAGGCTCTCCTCCGTTCCCCCAGACTACCAGCATTGTATGATTGTGTACATGCTATGTTTTTCAATAAAACCATTGAAAAATGCCTCGCTGCTCACTTTTATGTTGTGCCAGGGTTTCCTCTAGGCCCTGGTCGTAACAGTAACAACTTCACAAATCACTTTAACTTCTTTAGAAAACAAAAGCAGTATTACAAAAGAAAGTATATGTGCCAGGCTAAATGTAGAAATCAGCTAAATTACCAGCCATAGCTAAAACAACAGGTTTTGGCCAGCGGAAGTCTTCACATATCCTGATTCGAGGCAACTGAGCGGTAAAGAGCACTCATCTTCGATTTATGATAATGAATCAATTCTACACTACGTTCGAACCTTCTTTGTCTCTGCAAAGACGTAGTCCTCCACCTCCTTTGTCATGACATCCTCTGGAAGGGTCTTCAGTTTGCCTGACAGAAACTTGATGGCCCTTTCCCTCACAATGTCCTCACCTTGCAGGATCTGAGAGAAGAGGCCTCCAAGGGTACCTAAACAATGTGTCAATGCAAGTTCAGGATTACAAATGGGATGACAACCCCCATTTGAATTAGGGTTGCAATGATCATGAAAAAGACAGCAAGCTGACCAATTGATGTCTGTGTGTTTACAAAAAAGTAAAATTTGTACATCCAATTTAGTAGGCTGAAATCCAGTATAACATCAGGTTCTGGTCCAACTATAAGGGGCACTTATTTTCTGAATTAAACATACAACATACAACTAGCTGCAAACAATGAATGCAAAGGGCAGTTCACACAGAATTTCCTGTGGACATATAGTTGAAACAGCCTGTAATGAGACAACATGGGTCATTCTCAGCAAGTATCCTAAGGAGGGAGATTAAGAAGATATCTCAGTGTCCTGTGTCAAGCACGCAAAGGCATCATTCGGCTCCACAATGGAGCGAAACAATACTCACCCCTGGCATCAATCTTGAAGATAGAAACAAGTGCTGCATTCACTTGGTTGAACTCTGCTGTGTCATCTGAAAGTACAAACATTAACAGACTCTTCAGTTGTCATTCCTGAGAATACAAATGTTTACAAAATCAGAGACCAATGTGCTGTTTAGAATGACAAGTAAATCAGATTGACCTAAGCCATGACTTAAGTAAACAACATGAATGTATCAATAGGTTTAAACCATACCAGTCTGTTAAGTAGTTTGGAAAAACAAATTAAAATACCCTACCAGGATAATTACATCCCCCCCCCAAGTGTGAATTTTGAGGCATTCAATACCTGTTTGAAGGAGCTGGGTGAGAATATCTGCAACTCTGAGGATGTTCTCACCAGTTGCAAACCGTGGGAGCTCTTTGATGGCCTGCCGCCGAATCTGGACGAAGTATACATTCACATGAGTGGGTTGTTATGATGGGATAAAAATGACTATTGTAAATCCATACAGTCTCTGGAAGAAGGTCCACATCAACCAAGGAACACACAAGCCATTTTTTTTAACATAGTGAATTTAAAGATAAAGACAAACGCCAACTACCATTGCGTCTATTAGAACCCTTTGTTCTTTAATACTCACCGACACATCCTCATCTTCACAAAGATCAAGCTGAGCATTAATTGCTGCATCGGCCATTTCTGGGAAGCTGCTGAAGAACTTCGGGATAAACTGCGCTGCCAGGCGCTTCTCCTTCGGGCCACCCTTCACGCCATTTAAGATGACTTGGTAGGCATCTTTGTGCTGTAAAATATTGGACAATACATGAGTAAACATGGGCAAGACATAACACTAGCATCACATTTTGATTCATGAAAATCCTAAAAATATTATAAGATGTGGGTGGGAGAAGCTTTCAAATCTAAAAAGGCAATGCTGGTGGTGTCAAGGTTATTCAGGCTCAACTGGGAGTCTGGGAATCAATAACAGAAAACCCCCATTATAAACTGAGGTTGTTAAATTTAAAAGACATGGTACGCTAACAAAGCTCCAATCAAGTTGCATTGTGGGCAATCATTTTCTACTACAGGGTTAAGGTCCGGAAATGTCAGGCTCAGTTGCATTGTTTTGGTTTTTTTGTTTCACTTTTTATCTCTTGATTCCGACATAAATGCGATCAATAAATCTCAAATAGTAGTGGAAAACAGACCTACGAGTTTCTGATACGCACGAGGACTGTGTGGTTTCAAACTTATGTCACCTACAAATAGAAGGGGCCCTTTTTATCATAGGAAAAGTACATCAATTTAACAGCCCTGGGTTAAACCTGCCAGTTCAATACCGTGTAAACGTTAATAATGTGCTTTTTGTTTCGCTAAATTAAAATCAGCTTTGAGGTGAATTTAGCAATTTTTCACCTAACGTTAGATAACATGCTCATATTTGTTATCAACTTCAAGAAGAAAAAAAAAAACATTGAAAGACAAGTATGGCAGTGAATTAGAGTCAACAGCTAAGGCTAAATCGAGTTGCCCAATTTCAAAATGAATGAAAATGGGTTCGCTAATAAAACAAATTAATTATGAGCGTTTGGCTGACTTAAAAATGATGAACCGCGGGCTGGTACCGCCTATCGTTAGGGTCACTATGGCGAGGCCATTAACATTACCGCGGTCACTATGCTAATGTTACGTTCGCTAGCTACAGTTAGCCTAGCATAGCACGCACACAACAATGTTATGTCAACAAAGTTAACAACAGTGGAAGTTAAATAAGATACAACGGTATAGCAACAAAACTCTCGCTTAACTAGTGTTTCAAAATGAACGCATATGCCTTTATTTACCTGGCTGATGTTGTCCTTACTGGCATCAGCAAGGAGCCCGTAGTTACGATACAGATCCTCGATAGTGACCGCCATCAGCGTGCGTCCGGGTGCCTGCCGCTCACAGATAAGACCGCCGATAAAAACGCAGACAAAAACCACTGTCGAATCACTTTTGAGCCGTTTTCAAACGACTACAACACAAACAACGCCGTACTATCGGAAAATACGATTTTCGGAAAGGGGACGGGGAGATGAAATTTCGAGAAGCCCGTGAATGAATACCCCCCCACGGTCTGTCTTCCCGCAATCACTGGTGCGCTGGCTAAAATGCTACGGAACAATGAGTACAGCGCATGAGCATGTTCAACCAACCGCCTGAGGATTTACAACACACGTGACCGCGAGTATGCGCTGAAGTGGTGCGCAGTAAAAATCACTCGTGATGCCGGCATGCTCAAGTGACATGCAACTACTGACACAACTCTCTTTATTTGACTTCACTACATTTTATTTTACTTTTTGGACTTTATTTAAATGATCCATTCTTTTCATGTTACAGTGCTTCCATATGTTTATAGGCATATATTTTTTAATAATGGTTAAGTTAATCTGACACAAGACAGCTGCCTGTTGGATTTATCTTTTTAGGAAGCTACAACCTGAGCGATACTGGATCATTGGGGCCAATACCGATACTGATATAAGGGAGTAAAATAATGCAGTTATTGGCCTATATGTTTATAGTGTCAAAATATATACATACACATACATTTTTGCAATGATTTCATAGGACAAGAACAGATAAATCAAAACAGAAAGTCAGTGCAAACACTTTTATTGAACTAATTAGTTGCAACAACAATTCTGTACAAGCAATTTTACTTCCAGTTAAAGGTGGGGTGAGCCATTATGGTGAAGATGGTTGATTGTTGAGTCTCATTCATAGGTCGTCAAACCCCAACGACACAGGAGTGAGTTTCAACACTTAAGTATCTTTCTCCAAAATCAATAACCCCACATTTAGGTTTCTGACATACAATGCTGAAACACAAGGAAGCTCTAGATCCAAGACATGTGGTTTCATAGGAATCTGATTCCTGCTCCAAACTGGACCCCGTCACATATCCTGCAAAGGCCGAAGGAAATTGGACAAAATGGATATCAAAGCAAAACAAGAATCTGATTATCTCTGGCACATGCATGTTTCTTGAAAATGTATGTGTATATAATGTTATCGTGTGTGATGTGACTATAGAGAGAAGGATTGTGTTTAATGTGAAAGGATCTGCCCCCAGCTTGAACAAGGTTATGACATTGCTCAATATTTACTGTATTTGGATTACTCAGCCCTTGAGTATATTTCACACATGTAGACAAATGTGTGAGTTACAAGGCATGAGATAAAGAGGCTCATCTATATAGGCAGTTTTAATGTGATTAGTCTATTTTTAAACCAAAGTGCAAGCCATTAAACATTAAGTTTACCTAGTGTGTCCACAATAAGTGACATTCAAAATCATCTTACAAAACCCAAGTTGACCTAACCAGCCTACCTGTCTCCACTCTGGACTCCCATGGGAATGCAGTAGTTGAGCTCCAGCCTGGCAATGTTCCCTAAACGCAGCACAATGCCCAGTCCATATGACCAACGGATGCATTCTGCCAGTTTCTTCAAATGTGCTTGTGGCCCCTGACCTGAAAACAAACATCAACCTCAGCCAAACAGAAGTCAAGGGCATCTGCTTCACCAAAACACCTTCACTCCAAGCCTGAACTAGAAAAGTGAAAGTCACCCAATTATAACAAACAGAATTCTGTCATAAATGTCAAGGTCTGGTCTATAAAACATGAACCTTTAATGGTCTTTACACTTGTGGTCTGTTTCAAAACTACTCACCATAGTTGAGGTTACAAAGGTTTCCTGCATTGAGAAAGAAGTGTGTTCTGAAGAGGTCACCAAAGCCCCCCCTGCCCGGTCTGAAGGGTAGAGGAGTGTAGAGGTGGAGGCCTCCGGCCCAGTAGCCCTCTCCTCCCAGGTAGTCGCCTGCCATACCAGTAATACCATCACAGAACCTTACAATTAGCCATTAAACTTCAGTGTATTTACCAAGGAGCTCAGCCAAGTTAATATCTCACCTTCACTCTGTGGGCCCATACTGTACATACTGAATCCCCGAATACTGGTGGGGCCACCAAGATAGAACCTTATGGAAACAAAAGACACACAAATCATAAAATACACAATACATAATACAAATACAATACAAAATACAAAATAATATATCATACAATGTCCATCTCTATAAATCCACTTTGAAATCATAGAAAGAAAGAGGCCCTTTGTAGTCACTGGACTTGAAAAACATTTTCTTCAGTATCAAAACAACCCAGTGACAGCTGTCTTGACATCCATGGGTGCACTGTAAACAGGAACTGTTAATAGCTAATTTGGCATACTTTTAACGGTGCCAATTTGCGGGCAGGATTAAACAAATATAGGTAAAAAAAAATATTTAAAAAACGGGGCTAAAGCTCTATTTTTTCTGTTGGGGACCCATAATGTCTAACCTCTGGTCTTGTGGTAATGGTAACAGTGTGGCATACTGTATTTCTGTACCTGTCTGCTATGCTTGTTGGTTTGTCACCGATGGGCAGGAGCAAACCACCCCACAATGAGGCAGAAAGGACCTGGAAGGGAAAGTCAAATAATTTAACAGAAACAACAAACTAGCCAAATGTCAAGTTATTTTTCTTTAACATAAAAATGTGTGCCTGGCTTAAAAAAGACTACACACTACAGAAATGAGTCTGTTGTAAATTCAGGTAATTTGTCCTCTCAAAGACCATGCTCACACACAAGTCTGGGTTTACGGCTTGAATGACTTACTTCACACTTAATTGTTGTACAAAAAAACAATCTAAACCCAGAAAATAGTCCAACACTCCTTTATCCTCTATCTTCTACTTTGGCCAAGTAAAAAACTGCCTAAAGTTGAACCACACTTAATGCCCACAGATGAGATAATTTGCCAAAATGCTGAAAGGAAAAATGTAGAATCTCACTGAATCCCAGAAGAGTGTTTTGTTGAGCTGGATCTCAAAGTCTTCCTTCAGGAAACTGGCGTCTCCCCCGGTGTAACCAGCAAGTTCCTACACAGCCACAACACAAAACATCAAATTGGTTTCCAGGTTCCGTCATATAGCATTTGCAAAAGTGTCAAACAACAAACCTGATGGATCTTCAACAGGCCACCTTTCTTGGGAAGGATGGATGAGTTTCTGGTGTCGATGACCATAGAATGCTGTAAAACAAAAAAGCACAATTCATACAGTTTTCAAAAACAACTAGTTACGAGTTATTGTAACTTGTGCAAAAATCTTTTATCGACAGTTATTTCAAATAATGTTAAGTCCTCAATGTAAAATAAGAGACAAATACCGAAAGTGAGGACTTGAGAGAATGACCGCTCTCCTCCCGGACGGCGAACGAGGCGGTGCGAGCCAGACAGCCCAGCTCTCTCCACACTCCCTCCCACTTTAGCGTTTGGCTGGTCTTCCATACCGGGAACTGTGGGCGGTAAATTGGTAACGACACACCAGTTTATTACTTTTATTTTGTACAGATTTTATGCAGTAAATGAGCATACAGCATATAGTGTTTGTAAAACAGAAAAAATAATCACGATGTGAAAGCCTGCAAGTGACTTTAACTGGTCAGCCTTTTTCATCATCCATCCATAAATGATGTGTAAGTTTTATAACGTCTCTGGTATTAGTGTAAGACATATGGTCGAAAACGTGATAAAAATGTGCAAAGAGCCAAAAAATTAGAACAATGTTTTTACAAACAAGATTTGTTAAATTGCACAAAATGTGAAAGAAACAGACAGATAAAAAGGATGTAGAAGTATTTACGCTCATTTCTGCAGAGATGCCTCGATCTGTCTCCCTCAGTGAACTCCATGGAAACTGACCTGTTACTTTGTACATGTTGAGAGAGATACTGAAAGCAAATAAAGACAAGAAATAGAGGGTCAATACCCTGTGGTGATTACTAAATACACCTGTTACTGCTTAGGTTTACCTTGGCCAAATTCTAAAGTTTAAGAACCACACCAGAGTCATCTTAACTGCCTAATGTCACCACCATGCTACTGATCTGATTAACTTATAGCAAAAGTACCATAGTCACACATACATACAATGTATCAAGTTGATTATACCTAAAAATACATGTATTTTATGAATGTCTTACTTGCGTTCAAAGTGTCCTGGTTGAGGTTTAAAAAAGGACAGGCCGTAGGATGTCTCTTTGGTGCCGTAGGAGAACTGGAAGGTCATTTTCTCTGCCCGACCAAGTACATTGGGTAACTTCAGGCCCAGTACCTAAATTAAAATGGGTCAGTCGATTAGGTTTTTCACTCTGTATTTAGAGGCTAATAAACAAATAACATCATCAAGTGTTAAAAGAAATCTTGAATCAATATGTCTACAAAACAAATGCATAAAAAACACAAACAGATACATTTATTTGGGTCGAGCTGAAATACATTTGTCAATATGACACGAAGACTGGATCCAAATCAGTGAGTAGACAGTGACATGAGCCATCATAGTGCTCACCATGCTTCCTTCATTGTTTCCAACCATGGTGTTGTAGCTGCCCGTCATCCGTCTCAGCTCAGTGACTTCAAACGTCACGTCGAGGCCATTGGGAAGAGCATCCTCACCTAAACAGAGAAGAACACACACTTTTCTTTATTATATGCCAAGTTTAAAACAATGACGTATGTAACAGATGATTATTACTAACCTGATTTCACAGCTCAACAGAGAAAATGTACAACAATAATGAATACATTCATCTGAACAATGCCTTTGTGTACTAATGCGTTTTTTCAAGACCGATCACCTCGTGATGTGTCAATAACAACTTCGACTCTTCTGAAGATACCAAGACGCAGCAGCTTCTGTCGGGCCTCGTGGGACCTTCGCATCACCTGCACAACAGATCGAACCATGTGTCGATGCCAGGAACGGCTACTTGCAGGCATAAATTGAACAAATATTAATTGGTTCAGCGACAGTTTTAACATGCACCTACATCAATCAAGTTTTTTGCCCGGAAGACCTCAGCGATTTCGTAAGTCAAGAGGTCCTCCTTGGTTCTTCCGAGCCCATCTATGTGCACTCGTTGAACAACAACCTGGAGAACAGGAGAGACAGACAGCGTTAGAAACATTATCCAACAAAGAATACAGGTCTGGCAATGTTAGATTCTCACTGAGAAAGCTGGGTTATAATTACTGTCTTGAACAAAACAAATCTTACATCCTTGTTTTCAAGAACCTCTTGTTTTGGCTCATGCTCAATTTCTGGAGCCTCAATGTCATCAGCATGAACTCCAAGCTCTGGCCCGTGCATGGGCAGAGGGTCCAGGCTCTACAGCACAGAATATGAGAAAACATATAATCACAATCAAAGTACTGGAACAATGGGACATTTTAGGGGTTCATAATGACACACAAAAGGATATTACATTTGTTAAATTACACACATCTTACACATGTTCGGTGATTTTACTGTTTTACATAATAGTATATTCCTATCTTACATATTTTTATTGTATAGAGGTTTGTAGTGTATGATCTTTACTTTTTATATTTGTATTTAGGCACATTATGTCTACGCCTGTTGTATGTAATGTGCTATATAAATAAACTTGACCTATTCTGAAGCTAATCCAGTTCTACACCTAGGAATGTATTCTTCTCCAAAACAATACATTATAATAAATTAGAAACTAGAAATAATAATAAATGCAGCTGACAGGGATTGCAACTAATGATTACTTTTACTGCTGCTTGATTATGTTTTTCATTTATTCAATCATTAATTAGGTGGTCTGTGAAAATGTGAAAGACAGAAATGTGCAATGAATATAAACTGTTGTTTACGTGTGTACAATTATACAGAACCGAGAAAATCAGCAAATCATCACATTTTCACATGTGAAATGTGGTGAGGAAAATGGGGAATGTTGCATGGGGAATGGGAGTGGATGAATTATTATTAAAACGTGTGAAAGGGAATTGAAAAATAAAAATAAATAGAATAAGCAGATAAACATTGTTTACAGAATAAGAATTAGAGAGTTTAAATTTTTTTCACAGCTTTTTAACGTTAAAGTGATTAGAGGATAATGGAAATATACAAAAATCTATTGTCATCATTTTCTAATCATTTAGCTCACAATAATATTTGTTCTAGTTAGATCTTTGACTAGTTTGGCTCTGGCTACAGCCCTGTAAAAGACTAATGGATCAGAAAACCGAGCAATTGAACTGCAGTGAGTAACACAACTACTGCAGTAAGCATAAGTGGAGCTTCCTGCAGGCAGACTAACGTTACAGTAAGGAGGCGAGCCTAGCATGTGTCATTACTGTCTGTAATGTCCATCCAACTACACACCAGAGAGTCTTTACGTCTAATGGCAACATTAAAAACTCGCAGCCATGTTTAGCAGCGAAGTCATTCCGTTTCTTATCAGAGCGCTGAATGCCTGAGCCTTGTTGGACCGTGTTGAATGTACAGTGAGGGCCTTTTCTTGCAGCACAGCAGCCGCTCAGTCAGATAAACCCACTGAACACGGAGAGGTCAAAGTCCTAGCTAACACGGTCACCGGACTTCTCCTTACCCTGGCATGGACGGTGCCCATGCTCAGCTCCGTAGGGCGCTGTCCCGGAAAATGTGAGCAAAACTTTGTGCGACAGTATAAAGACTAATTTATTTAACCTACAAGTAACCGGAGAATGGCAGTGAAGATCCGTATAAGGAGGCGGCTATGTCACTTCCTGGCCACGCCCTCTGCGGGGGCGCGTTCAACACAACAACGCTGCAAAAGAAGGAAAAAGTATACCAAAAAAAATAAAAAATGTACAACCACTTTATTGACTGATACTAATTCTGTTATTGTTATTATGATGCTATATGTAATTAAATGACATATTTCGCATTCGGTTTAAAGGTGAACTATGTAGTTTAGGGGAAGATTCTTCAGAAGAGAAAGATCATTATTGAGTGTTTTTTTTATGCTTAAGTAAACTAAATAAACAACAATTTCATACTTTTCATACTTTTCTATGTTTATATTGGGCGGACTCTACCACAAACCACTGAAAGTCTCAGTCTACATTCATGCAACTCTGATGGCAAGATGGACTGAAAAAGTTAAGGGTTTACTTTATAGTCATTTTAAACTACCAGGGTTTTAGAATGAAATTTGTGTTGACGTCCCTTTATACTACATAATGAGAAATCTATTCTATACACCGGAGTATACAGCAGATACTTCTGTATTTTTTACCAAATGGCAGTGGGGTTTGGGTGGGTGCATGGTATATTGTAGGAGAAAATGTTCTATTTTCACAAGTAATCCTTATCATTATGACACGCTGCATTCATAGTCATGTTTATTTTTTTAGGCTATCTTACTGTGAGTGTTTATTCCTCAAAAAGCATTTACAGTGGCTTGCAAAAGTATTCACCCCCCTCGAACTTTTCTACATTTTATCACATTTTACCCACAAATGTAAATGTATTTTATTGGGATTTGATGTGATAGACCAACATAAAGTGGTGCATAATTGTGAAGAAATGGAAAATGAGATGTTTTTTCTTTTTTTAACAAATTAAAAACAGAAAAGTGTGGTGTGCAAAATGATTCACCCCCTGAGTCAATACTTTGTAGAACCACCTTTCACTGCAATGACAGCTGCAAGTCTTTTGGTGTAATTCTCTACCAGCAATGCACAATATAGAGACTGAAATTTGGGCCCATTCTTCTTTGCAAAATAGCTCAAGCTTACTCTGATTGGATGGAGAGTGTCTGTGAACAGCAATTTTCAAGTCTTGCCAGAGATTCTCAAGTTGATTAAGGTCTGGACTTCGACTGAGCCGTTCTAACACATGAATATTCTTTGATCTAAACCATTCCATCCCCAGTCTCAAGTCTTTTACAGACTTGGCTCCATCCATCTTCCCATCAACTCTGACCGGCTTCCCTGTCCCTGCTGTAGAAAAGCATCCCCACAGCATGATGCTGCCACCACCATGTTTTACAGTGGGGATGGCGTGTTCAGAGTCATGTGCAGTGTTAGTTTTCTGCCACACATACTGTTTTGCATTTAGGCAAAAAACTTAAATTTTGGTCTCATCTGACCAGAGCACCTTCCGCCACATGTTTGTTTCTCTCCCCCTTTTCTCTTCATGATGCTGTTTGTGCACTAATGTTCTCTCGCAAACCTCTGAGGCTTTCACAGAACAGCTGTATTTACACTGAGATTAGATTACACACAGGTGGACTCCATTTACTAATTAGGTGACTTCTGAAGGCAACTGGTTGCACTGGATTTTATTTAAGGGTATCAGAGTAAAGGGGGCTGAATACTTTTGCACACCGCACTTTTCAGTTTTTTATTTTTATAAATGTTTTCAAAACCGTGTATCATTTTACTTCCACTCCACAATCGTGCACCACTTTGTGTTGGTCTATCACATAAAATCCCAATGAAATACAGTTAGTTTTGTGGTTGTAACGTGACAAAATGTGGAGAAGTGCGAGGGGGGGGAAACTTTTGCAAGCCACTGTAAAAGGTGTGTTTGTGTGTGACATGAGGTGCGTACCCTGGATAATCCTCAAGCTAATGCTGAGGAGTACAACAAAGTATCTTCTTGCATTATTGAGACTTCTTTAAACTGACCAACGGGGTGAGATTAAGCCACTTGGAAAGAAACTTGTTTTGTGTCAATATAAAAGTAGAAAAGGAAAATCACCCAGAATTGGGATGCAATGCTAGGATGTAGACTTAAGATGTATAAACCTTTTGTTCTCTGTTGTCCTAATTCGCCGAGAGCTCCTGATAACGCCTTGATATACAAATGCTGACTTAAGCGCAAACATTTAACTGAAATGCGTGCATCAATGAAAATGAAGCTGCCTGAATCAGAAAGTTTAATAACAATTGTAATCAAAAAATCTGGTCATTTTACAAAACACAGCTCCACAAAAATCCTAGTCCCAACGATACCACCCAAATGCATTTCACCATATCAAGTTCACTGTTTTTCACAATATGTTGCTGAGCATCTCTGCAGGCCTTGGGTCCTGCAACAACAAAATGAGGCAAACATTGATTTCAAAATAAGGTGAATTTTATAGTTCTGATTTCTTCTGTGTTCACTGTGCTGTGCTGATTTTACAAGCTGCTCTTACGCTTCTGTGATGAAAGTCTCATGTGATATTCTGTCTTCATTTACACCTTCAGGACATTCATTAATGTCTTTAATTCCCAGTGTGGTCAGAGCTGTGGGGAAAAATGCTCTGTGAGTATTTGTTTTAGTTCCACAGTTGTTATTTTTCAGAGAGAAAAAAAAAAATCATTACGAGTGAATGACCGAATTACTATATGCGTACGTCATTTTACAAAAAATTATTGGTTTAAATGCAGAAAGATTGAATCATTACAAATAACTGTATGAAGATATCTTCAAATTATATTGTCAATATAATAGCAATTGGGTATTTAATCATATTGAGAGTGCCTCTCCCCTCAAGATAGCCCCATGTGCTGTGCTTACCATGCTTGTATTGGGCAAAAGTGATGTACTTTTGATTAGCAGGGTCCAGTATCCCGAAAACAGCGTCCAGGTTGGCGTTGTTGAACAGATTTGGTCCTCTCACACCACTCTGACCAGAAATCCTCAGCTGTTCCAGCTGCTCAACGAGAAACTCTCTGGGATTCTCTGAATCAAAGAATAAATCACAATAAATCACCGTGTTAATCATTAAAATGTGTGCGTTTCTGGTGTTTTGATTATGAAATAATTGGAAGAAAGTTTGTATATTAGTTATAGTAAGGTTGCGGGGATATCATCAGAATAAGATGTAATAACAACAATATCTAGCATAGACAAAACTTCTATTGTCTATAACATTCTATTCAAATACACTTTATGGTGACTATCAACATAAGTATGTCCAGGGAAAGAAGTGTTGCCTGTGTGTAAAGTAAACTCAAACTGTGACACACATCACTATTCTCTCAAAGGGCAGTAAGCCTTCTGCTGAATGTCTAAGTAGCTACACCTGTTATGTTGGGGTAGCTCGTTTATGTTTTGTTAACCATCTAGTATGAGGAAAGTCAGAAGGAATATAATCCTAATCCAGCACATACTCAGTTAAATAAACTGATTTTAGATAGATTTTTGACGGTGAAGATAACCAAAAAACGTGTTGTGGTCTATGCATTTCCTGTGCCATGTGTGTTTTAATTAGAGAGCTAACTAGTTTGCTAGCTGTTACCTCGCGTTTTTCAGCACATAATGTCACGGTGCTGTATCTATACAAGACAAGAATTAAACTCTAACCAGGTCTGTAAAAGAAGAGCATGCTTGTCAGGTTGTCCATGAGCTCCATGATTCTGTGTTTTTCAAGATAATCTGCGGCGTCTCTCTCTCTCTGCGTCGCCATCTTTAACGCTTCACTGTGTTTGAACTTGTTGCTATGATACGCCAACATCTACCGCGCGTGTCTGTTGTCGTGTAGGCTTGTGAGGTCCCTCCTCACTGTTGACTGTTGGTACATCTTAAACTACTTTCAATTGAGATTTAATGAGTCGTTCCTTCAATACAATGTCATGAAATACTGAGCAGTAGCCATCACAAATTCAATACAGCAGTCCAAAACCCAAAGATATGTAGTTTACAACAATAACACACAGGGGAAAGCATTAACATATTCACATTTTAGAGACTGGAAACACTTTGGTATATTGTATTTGCTTGATGAGTGATCTGAACTAGATCAATCAATAAGCAAAACTTCCGAGGATTCATTTTGCAAGCTTCCAAATGTCACCCCTCACATTTGCTAGTAATGACAAAGGCTTACTTTGATATTTTTATTAGAAATATATTGTGTCTGGTAGCAGCTACTGCACATTCATGAAGCATTTTCTTACCGTCTTACATAGGTCTAAAAACGCAAACAAATTGAAAAACAGTTAAGAGATGTTTATCCTGTATTAACAGACAGATGCAAATAGTTGTATGAACCAAATGATCTCGATGCAGACGTGATCCTCATCTCGAGCAGCCAGACTCAAACAGTGCAGCACTTTATTACCATAAGAAGAAAACATCAAACAAAGAAAATGTCCATTTGAAGATGTCCCAGAAATGTTTTTTCTTTTACTCCCAGGCACGTGGTAGCTCCTAGCTTTTTGTCCATCACTCATAGAGGATGTGTCCATCAGTCCACCTTTTGTTGCGCTTTAAGTTGCTCCAAAGCAGCAGCAGCAGCTTCTTCTCTGACTTTGTAGCCACGCAGTTCTGTCCGGAGCTCCCCAGGCTTCGGTGGGATCTCTGGTATAGTCTTCAAAATAAAACAACAGCAAGCACTTTTAAACACATAGGGAAAGACTGTGCCTGTTTGATTGGGTGGTCTTGTGTTTTTTCTCCATTCCCACGCGTAACTGGTAAACCGTTGATAAATATGACATATTTTACTGTTGATCTACAACATCTACAGTAAAATTCTTGGATTTTGGAGCAGATTCTGACACAGCAGTGATAAATGGATGCAAGAAAATTCCCATCGTGATGACTGTCAATTTATAGGAAATGCAGAACAATACCAAAGACATGAAGTATGAGATGACATATTGTTGAAAAATACTTTGGCTTTATAACAACTGTACAATGTGTAACCACAGTAGCACTACACTACACTGGTGGCTGAGTTTATTAGCATTTTCCTAACCTTTCAAAAACCTGATAACCATCATCATAACAACTTCAGTGCATTCCAACACTTAGCAAACTTGATTAATGATTTTTCTCCACAGAAAACAGATATGCAACCGTTGCATTTGTCTCTCACCAGATCAGGTAGGTAGTATTGGTGGACGGCCTGTGCTCCTGCAAACATAGCCAGTACACTGGCAGCAAACATCCTCAGGTACCGAGGCCAGGACACACCAGCTGGCATCTTGACAGACTCCCTGAACCTGGGAATAAAGATGGGGAGAGAAAACAAATCAAAACTATGTGCCAAAAGGTTGCATATAATCCTTGTCTGCTCTTCTTTTTATTTTGAGGCCAAATCAATATATTTTTTTCTAAATAAAAAGTGTTACTGTTAAAATTGTCATTCATAACTTTATGCCTCACAATCTGGGACATTCATCATGTAACTGGCCATCATCATACTCACACTGTGTACTGAGATCCTACATACATACAGTTACTATGAGTATGCATCAACATTAGTAATTTCTGATGATCATCATTTTAACATCAGACATTTGCTGTCACATATGACTGCTGTCCAACTGCACAGTAAATCCAGTTACATGTTAGCTACTGTCAATGTTTGCTAGCCCTGATGTAACGTTTAGCGAAGCTAAAAGTTTATTAAAAAACAGAAATGGTGACGGAGCAATAGCCATACATGATGCTCGTGAGACCTTACCTTGTTTAAATAGCGTGCATTAATTAAATAAACGGCCACAACGTGAAGCTAATTTTCACAATTTTAAACCCAACTGTCTGTCATTGGGACTCAGGCAGGTCATGCTGTTTGGCTAACACGAAGACTATTTCAAAGAGAAAGAGGACTCACTCTGACCATATTTACTGATACCACTAATATTACGTCTCCCGTCGCCTGTTTGAGCACCTGTGGGCTCCACTGTTGTGAACTGATGTTGCCGTGGAAGAGAAGAGCTTTTCCAGCATGGATGGAAAAAAAACAACTGCTTTCTATCCCGCTATTTTCAGCCTACTCGGTGACCG
>CAEMYA010000045.1:1772283-1811773 GCA_903131615.1 Diplodus sargus | reverse complement strand
GGATAAACTCGCAAGCCATACGCATCGTGTTGTACTATGTATCTCAACGTTTACATTGTTGTACCAATTTAAGTCAGGGACCTCGGTAAAGTTATGGGAAGAGAAGGTGCGCTGGATAATCCGGACGTTTCAAAAAAGGATTTTGTGTTCATTTTGAGGTGTCCTGTTTTTACTACTGAGTGACGCGCTGTGTTGAAAAATACACTATCTTTGCTCTTACGTTCTTCTGCAGCGACAACTCGTGCTGGCGCTTCGTCACAGATGAGACATGTCGCCGTCTAGCGGCGGCTCGTGCGAACCCATGCAATTTGTGGACCATAAACTTTAATCCTGTGTGTATTTTATAATGTTAAAATTAGTAATTACCTGTGAGGTTTTACTCAATAACCATCGCTCACTTGTTGTTAAAGTATAGTTGTGTATTTCATTCTGACCCGTGCAGTACACCTCCCAACCAAAAGGTGGCGTTAAGCCTTCAGCCAACCGGAGCTAAACGGGATGTTGAGCGTTTAAATGGTCTTTGTTTTGGGAGCATTCCCAGCCCCCCGTCCATTTAATTGAAAACTAAAGAACAAAATGTATGACAGGTACGTTAGCTTTCTCATACACCTTTATGTTTCGTTAATGTAGAGGTCACTGGTGGTTTTAAGATAGCTGTTGGACCGCGTAATGTTGTTAGCTTACTGTTAGCTAAAGCTTCCAGCTTCCTGTAGCAGCGTCCGTCCGTCTTCTTTGTGCCGAGCAATGTCCCTCTGTGCTATAACTTAATCCTCACACAGCTCATGTCTCCGGTGTGTACTGATGCATCTGTCAGAAGAATGAATGTTAATTTATTTAGATAAGTCAACAGTTAAGATGGAAGAAAACCAGTATACATCACTGACGGTTCCTACGGATTATTTTCAGCAGTGGTGAGTTGGTGCTGGAGGTGGCTGCAGGTCCTGGAAAACTTCTCATGTTATTTCCCTCTCTACGTCTTCATTTTCATGCATGAGATGGAGAAAGATGAATAGCATTTGACACACGACATCATGCACATGTATGTACTTTATATGCAGGCTTTTAGCAAGTGATAGTAATTATTAAGGATAATAACCTGTCAAATTGTAAAAAATAAAACAAAAACTGTGCTCTCAATATACTAATAACTTACACCAGCAGAGTTTATAGTCTATGTGTGAATCAACAGAGGTAGTAAATATCAGCTGAATGTATTCTGTAGCTTGTTTGAAAAGTCTAAAAGGAAATATCTTAAAATGTTGACGTGTTACTACATTATCCAATAGTTATTACACCATCACTTGCTATAGGCTTTGTAAATACACCTGGGTCTTACTCTCTTACTGGATGCCGCCTGAAAAGGAACTCTCCACTTGTTCGACCTGTAGTTGACTTCATATAAACCACAGTCACAATGTTCTTGCAAGCCCTGCCAATTGTTTGTACATCTTCATTCCATTCCGGTAAGCCTTATCTAAACGCACGTCAACGTTGGTGTTAAAAGACGAGGTTATGTGCTCTAAACTAACCAGCTAGGCACAATAGAGGCCAGGGAAAATAGGTTGGCACACACACTGATGCAATGAATGAATTGCAGATAATACAAACAGGTGTATATCAGCGCATGTAATGTATGTTTGTAAGTATCGTGTCTTGTAAGTTTGCCTCACCCTACTGTTCTTGCACCCCATTAAACACCAGACATGATGTGTCTTCTCTTGCCGTGTCCGGATCTTCCTTTGTCTTCTTCTGATTACGTTCCTCTCCCGTTTCTCTGTAACCTTCATCTTCTTCCTCTTCTCTTCTCCACCAGGTACCAGTCCAGCCAGCAGCACCCCGAGGCGCAGTATGGGATGCCATATCACAACATGGGCCATTACACAGAAGGTCCCAGAGACGAGCCCGTCATGGCTGAGCTGTCTGTGCACCGGGAGCAGCCTCATTACCCAGAACCTTTTAATCAGAACTACCCCCAAGCCCCGAACCACTACCAGGACCAGGTTTACCAGCAGCCAGCCTACCAGCAGAACTACAGAGAGCAGCAGCATCCTGCACACCTGCACCACCCCCAGCATCAACATACAGTACAGCAGCAGGAGGCGAATGTTCAACACCAACCTCAGCCTGCTGGTGCACCTCAAGGTACGGTGGAAATTATTGATCAGTGTAATTCTCCCCTGCCTCTGAAACATTTTATTTTGTCACGTCTGATAAGTTAAAATATCTTCTACTGTTAATAGTAATCCATCTGCCAGCTTAAGCTACATTTTGCTGACATTGATTCCCTGGAGTGATCTGGAGATTCAGTCTTGCAGTTTAAAAGACAAAGGTCAAAATTCCCTCATTGATTTGTGCTGTTTCTTAACCAACCCCTATCTACGTCATTGTCCATTTATCTTTTCTCCAGTGAATGTGACTTTTCTTGCGAATTCAGGTGTCTTTTTAACAATCACTGTCATACTTAAACACATTCCTCCTCTTTGTTGTAGTTGTGACGCCAGTGAAGAAGAAGAGAGGTCGGCCTCCGAAGCAGCAGGCAGAGGAGGGAAAGACGCAGGAGGAGGACGATGAGGTTGAAGCCGCCAAAAAAGCCAAGAGGGCTCTCAACCGCTTCAATGGCATGTCAGTGGCTGAGGTTATGGCCAAAACCCTGCCAGACGTTATTACCTACAATCTTGACATTTTGATAGTGAGTTATTAACTGGAAGAATTCATATATTTGTTTATTTGAATTGGAAGTGAAATGGTGTTTTTTTGTGGCTTTTATAAAAAAAAAAATTAGACACAGTGTATTTAGTGACAGAAAGCTGTCATTTTTAGGTCTGTTGCCATGGTAACACATTCATTTTCTCCTCAGATTGGAATTAACCCAGGACTATTGTCTGCCTTCAAAGGACACCATTACCCAAACCCAGGAAACCATTTCTGTAGGTTCAAATTAATTTTTCTTACTGAAAAAGATTCCGTGCATCTGCAGTAACTAAAAATATTCTTTAACCCATTAAAAAACATCAGTGCCCAGTGTTGTGAGATGTGTTTTTTTTATGTCTCAATGGCACTTGCATCGTTAAACTTTCAACTCTTCTCTTCTATCCAGGGAAATGTCTGTTTCTATCTGGTCTAACTGATGAGCAGCTCAACTACATGCATGACCAGAGCCTGCCAGAGAGTTACAGCATCGGCTTCACCAACATGGTAGAGAGGACCACACCTGGCAGCAAAGATCTTTCCAGGTGGATTATAAAACACATTGATTTTTTATACGGAATGATTCTGAACTAGTGCTACAGTAGACTGAGACTGAAGATACTAAGATGTCAGTGAGGAACTCTCACCATAAAACAAACAGTGATGATATTTTTCCGGTTTTCTGTTTTTGTCCCAGTAAGGAGATCCGTGAAGGAGGCCGACAGTTACTTGAAAAGCTGCAGAAATACAAACCATTAATAGCAGCTTTTAATGGAAAAGGTAAAATGATTGAAACACTACTTTTCTGTACCTTAAGTGTTTAAGATTGCATATTCATAAAGCCATTGGGAAACAGTGTAGTGACAGTTGTTTATTTTGGCAGGTATTTATGAAATCTTCTGCAAGGAAACCTTCGGTGTGAAGGCAAAGAATCTTGAGTTTGGTCTGCAGCCCTACAAAATCCCAGAAACTGAGACGGTATGTAGAAATTGTACCTGGATCACTCTTAGAATAAACCCAACAATACAAACATTCCTCATAGTTTATTTCCTTTCACCTAGGTCTGCTACTTGATGCCGTCATCAAGCCCTCGCTGTGCCCAGTTCCCCCGAGCACAGGATAAGGTACATTTCTACATCAAACTGAAGGAACTGAGAGACGAGATGAAAGGCACGGCACCAAGCCACGAGGTGGAAGAGACAAAGTACTCATTCGATCTGCAGCTAGCTAAAGGTAAACAGTAGAATTGATGGACAGGGTACATCTTTGTCATTTCCACAGATATATTGATGTCTTTGTTGAATATCTAACTCCTTCGTGTTGTGTTTGCTCTGCAGAGGATGCAAAGAGGATATCAATCAAAGAAGAGCAGGTGGATCCAGAGTATGAAAGCTGTAGCGGCCTGCATGACAACGCCAGGCAAAGCAGCAACACATCCCAGCTAAAGGAGGAGGAGAGGTGAAAAATACAGGGCTGTCTGCGGTAGCACACAGGTAGTGTAGTTACCATGTAGTTCTGATTAAATGTAGCTGGAACTGGATGGAATCGTTGTATTTTTTTTAAGGAATATACACTCGTGAGTTTAAGCTGCATATAATGTAACTGTAAATAATGACTCCAAACCACTGTGACTGATTACCTATCAAGACCAATTTAGAAGTTTTCATACAATGCTGACGTGAAGTGAAACAGTGAGCTAAACCTGCCTTGAAGTAAGAATGGATTTGTCAGTCCTTGAGATTATGGCACAGTGTGAAAAGTTGTTGCCATGCCTCTAGTATCACTGTGAAGCTGTTAATGAGTTTGTCTTCCATGCACACGAACAAGGACAAACATACATGTCCACGTTGTTGGCATTATACACATTCCTGTCAACGGTTTAACACTATTACACCAATCTACAGTTGGCAGTAGCATGCCAAGATCTGCAGAAAAGCATTGGTAAATGCAAGAAGAAGACTGCTTGCTCGTTAACATGGATGTTAAATGTAATGTAAAGTTCTGTAAGCAGCAAATATCGTCTTTTATTGTGATATCTTGCAGAAATGGACATTGTTGGCCAGTCAGCGAACAACATGACATGGAATCACTGCAGCCGGAGATGTTCACTCAACAGATACCAGATATCAGCTGTACTAGTAGCATGATGCGTCAGTGAGGTTAGGAAACCTTCTGACGACACCACAAGAGAAAGGAGTCACACAGTCTCCTGAGGCATCGCAGTGTGACACACAAGGGAGAAAGTGCCCTCAACGGTTACATTTTCTAACTCTCAAACAGACTGTGCATGTTTTGTTGTCATTTTTTATCACTATTTATTGCATTTTGTATGGTACGTGTGTTCAGTGAGTTATTTTTTGTATTTTAAAAGAATGACTTTTTATGATTTATCAGCTGCATAAATAGGTAATTGTACTGGGATTTCTGATGTAATTAATTCTAATTACAGAGTTATTAAATCTCTTCTAAAGCTGACATTTACTGTCTCATTGTTTATGTCATTCATGGGAAGCTGTAATAGATAACCAACAGTGTAGGGAAACGCAAACACGCCAGCAGAAGGCATGAGTGGAAAGTTGGATTTTCAAATCTCTACGACGAGGGAAGCAACATTCAGATACACTGCCTGGCCAAAAAAAAAGTCGCTACCTGGATTTAAAAAGGCAAATAGGTACGAGCCTAATATTGGATAATTACTGCATGGGTGATTATCTATCAGATGGCAACGAGTTATTTAACCCCAACTGATGCAATGAGTAGCTTCTCATTTCTCAACAACCATGTCTAAAGACACATCCTGTGGTCGTGGAAAAGATGTTAGTCTGTTTGAGAAGGGTCTAGTCATTGGCATGCATCAAGCAGAGAAAACATCTAAGGAGATTGCAGAAACTACTAAAATTGGGTTAAGAAGGATAGTGGGGAACCATTGTCTTCGAGGAAGAAATGTGGTCGGAAAAAAGTTCTGATTGATCGTGATCGGCGACCACTTAGAGGTTTGGTGAAATTAAATTGTAGAAAAACAACAGTAGAACTCAAGGCTATGTTTAATAGTGAAAGTAAGAGCATTTCCACATGCACAGCGTGAAGGGAACTCAAGGGATTGGGACTGAACAGCTGTGTAGCCTTAAGAAAACCACTAATCAGTTAGGCCATTCGGAAAAAAAGGCTTCAGTTTGCTAGGGAGCATAAAGATTGGACTCTGGAGCAATGGAAGAAGGTCATGTGGTCTGAGGAGTCCAGAATTACCCTGTTCCAGAATGATGGGTGCATCAGGGTAAGAGAGGCAGATGAAGTAATGCAACCATCATGCCTGCTACCTACTGTACAAGCCTGTGTGGGCAGTGCTCTGATCTGGGGCTGCTGCAGTTGGTCAGGTCCAGGTTCAGCAACATCATGTGCCCAAAAACACGAGGTCAGCTGACTACCTGAATATACTGAATGACCAGGTTATTCCGTCAATGGATTTTTTCTTCCCTGATGGCACGGGCATATTCCAAGATGACAATGCCAGGATTCATTGGGCTCAAACTTTGAAAGAGTGGTTCAAAGAGCATGAGACGTCATTTTCTCACATGGATCGGCCACCACAGAGTCCAGACCTTAACCCCATTGCGAATTTATGGGATGTGCAGGAGAAGGCTTTGCGCAGTGGTCTGACTCTACTATCATCAATAGAAGATCTTTGTGAAAAATGAATGCAACACTGGACGGAAATAAATCTTGTGACATTGCAGAAGCTTATTGAAACAATGCTACAGTGAATGCGTGCCGTAATCAAAGCTAAAGGCGATCCAACAAAATATTAGAGTGTGTGGCCTTATTTTGGCAGCGACTTTTTTTTTTGGCCAGGCAGTGTATTTTGATGATTCGCTTGCTTATACTTCCCAGTAGCCCTGTAGTCAATACACTGATGCACAGTTTAAATTAAGCATATAGCTTCAGAGAAAAACTAATATTTGGAAGTCTGTAGATAAAATAACAGACAGAGAAATCACAAAGACCCATATAATACTTTTTAGAAATAATTCCACTTTAATTCCAAAACATTTCTGTCTTGAATATGCACAAAGCAAATACTTTGTTGCATACGTATGAATTCTTTGGATGCATTTGTACATGGTGTCAGTCTGATTTTCATTGGACTATGTGGAAATTATTTAGGTCTTTAAAAACAAAAATAAATCTCAATTTCAAAAATGGATAGCAGCACGGTGATATGCCTTCATATTCTTTGTTGCGAAGAAATCAAAAGCACACCATTGATGTTTTATCAAGCTGCACTGACTTCTTTTGCACAACCTCCAGTTTGTCACATGGTTGTTATTGATGAGGAAGAAATAAATACAGGTCCATAAAATGACCTCACTGAAACCTTCAAAGTTTGAGACAAAAGTCTTTAGACTAGATGTGGTTTTATTGTTTTATTTTAAATTCTGCTTTAAAAGCATGGTGGGAATGATGGCAGTCACGATTCTCACTTGCCAAATTAAAATACATAAATACTCAATAACTTAAACTGGATCAAAATGCAGACATGGCCATTTAAACGCCACAGACTATCAGCCAATAGGAAGAAAGCTTAGGGAGTTTAAAAGTCGAGCAGCTCATACCAATGCTAAAACGGATGCGTACCATTTTGTTCGTTTTCTGTTTTATCGTCCTACGTTCGTACAAATACCATGCTCAGACGCTTTTATTAAAATCACAAGATTTAAAACCCAATGGTCTAAAATATGCTCCTTCTAGTTGTTTTTCTAGTTTCCAGTAAAATATTTCTTTCTTCTCACACCCCTACAACGCAGACTTGAGATCTTCCGGTGTCAAAGTTGACCGGCAGTGCTGTCATTTCTTTGTTGCCTGTGTTGCACCTAATATGTTGTGAATAGAAGAGCGGAATAGATGGAAAATAAACAGTTATCTGTACAGAAGAAACTATTTTAAACCTTACCCACATCAGGTTCGTGT
Organism: Diplodus sargus; assembly: GCA_903131615.1. Classification (NCBI taxonomy): domain Eukaryota; kingdom Metazoa; phylum Chordata; class Actinopteri; order Spariformes; family Sparidae; genus Diplodus; species Diplodus sargus. The sequence continues at coordinate 1,804,120 of CAEMYA010000045.1, read as the reverse complement.
AAGTTTTTCAATACTGGTAAATTGTGTACAATTTATTTGCGAGGAATCTCAGTGGACGCGGAACCATTCATCCATGCTATATTAGCCGAGCGGCTAGCTGTTGGCTAATATTAGCTGCTGTTGTGGCACTGCTGCTGAATTGCTGTTAACGATGCTATTCGTACTTTTACATTGAAAACTTTGCCTCTGTTATTGAAATGAGATAGCTATAACCGCGTCCCTTTAGCCCACCAACTTTGAATGATATATCTGTTTCAAAATGGCACATTGAGAGTTGTTTTTCATTCTGGTTTAATGTTAGCTTGTGAGTTAGCATAGCCATGGAAGAAGGGGGAAGCCTTTTAGCAGGTGGGGATGTGTAGTCGCATGATTTGGGGTTTGGGATATCTGCTGTTGAACTCGCATAAAAGTGTTTACATTTTGTTTAATCACCATTTAAGTTATCCTTTTGTTATCGTTTACGTTATGGTTTATCTTTTGTTGTTAACTCTACAGTTTGTTTTCAATGCCCTGGCACATGCATTCAGTTTCACACACTGCCAGACTCTTTTATGTACTTAACTTCATGTACATTATTAAGCTATGTATCCTCAACATCCCTATTGATTTATTTAATAAAGTCAAAACCACCCAAAAGATGGACGAAAAGCAGAATGGATCATACCCTGTTGTCTCCCCGGAGTATCTTCATCAGTGGTGAGTCTTCTCCTCACCCCAATGTGGCCATGTGGGAGTCTGATCGTACCAACAAATCTCTGAATGGCAAAGTGTGATGAAAATGAAATGAAAGCATGTGTGCCCACCTGCCCCTTTATTGGCTTTTGTTTTAACATTGCTTTCATAATATGACATTTGTTTTTTGCACCACGAATGATCATTTTCACAGATAATTTTTTATTTCACTGTGGTTTGATACAGAAAGAACAAAGTGAACATCATATTGGGAAAATGTCTGATGTTTTCCTTTAATATGATGTGGCGCTTCATTACAGTCTCTGATTCACTAACCATCGTTTACTGGGACCTGGGTTTTCTAAGTGTTGTGAAATTAAGTAGGAAAATATACAGATCACTCTGCTGCTGGCACAGACGTACTCAGATTCCACATTTTCAGAAGTGATATACAATTATATAATAAATGAATTGTTGAGTTACACAAGATGTGTTTCTAGTATTTAGAACATTAGTCCATCATTCTCCACAAACACTTCTCTAAAAAACGCTTTCAACTCAACAGATTTTGGTGCTGAAGTAGAATATAATATTGGCTGCAGCGGAATATAACATGCGTAATGTTTTCTGTAGTGTATAATTACCTGAAACTCAGAATCGATTGGTTTTTGTTACCTTATATCGAGCCTACATATCTACAGAAGGGCAGGTCCTCTTCCACCAAATTCGTTAAGTTGCTCTGTCATGTGTGGTTATAAAGTAGATCAGAACAGACAAAACAAACCATATGTAGAGAGAGGGCTTTTCACTTTCTTAAAAGCAATTGTAGTGGAGGGTGGAATGAGGGGTGTTCAGTTGGTTTCAGTCAGCCATCACTTGTTAGATGCCACTAAATCCTACATACTGGACCTTTAAGTTCTCATAAAATATATTTTTGTGAGAATTAACAGACTTTGTAACTAACAATTTTATGAGAAAATGCATCAAGTGTGTTTATTTGTCATCACTGGGTAATAAATCAAATGCAGAGCCGCTTAAACGTGGCAGCACATCCCGCCATCCCTTTGTTTGTTGTATTAATTTTCTCCCCAATTATTCTTCCACCACAGGGTTCAGTCTGCACAGCAGTTTCAAGCTCTCCAGGCTCAATATTCCGGCTTGAACCAGGACCATCAGTTTCACTACCCACAGGGGGAGACAGGAGAGACAGCCATGGCACACATGGCGAATCCAGAGCCCATGATGGATCAGCAGCAACCTGCCAATCTGGCAAAACGTACTGAGATGCCTTTTAACTACTATTTCTCAAAGATATGTTATATTTACCAGATCAGCTGGTTCTGGGTCAGCTCCCAGACAAGTTGTCATAAAATGTGTGCCAACAGTAGCGCTGCACAATTATACCTAAATGATAAGGGCTTTTTTTGTAATACTGCATTGCATTACTGTGCTTGCGAGACTGAGGTTTTATATACTTCGAGACACAACAAAAAGTTTAATGGTGTGAAATGAAGAAAGAAATCTACTGTATGGATCTCAGACAACAATTCAACAAGTGCAAGGTTCAGACATTTCTTCTTTTTGATATCACCTCTGAACTTTTTTTGTAGCCCCAGCCAAAAAGAGAGGCAGAGCAGCACAGCCAAAGGAACCCAAGGCACCAAAACCTCCAAAAGTCCCCAAGGCACCGAAGCCACCGAAGGCACCGAAGCCACCTAAAGACCCAAATGCACCTAAAGCCAAACCGGGTCCAAAGCCCAAGAAGGCTGCTGAGGCTCAAGCAGACGGCAAGCAAGAGAAGATTGATGAGAGCTTCAAGAAGGTGAAGAGGAAAATTGACCGTTTCAAGGGGATGTCAGAGGAGGAAGTAATGAAGAAAACTTTACCAGACCTGCTGGATTACAACCTGGACTATGTCATTGTAAGGATCATCTGTTTTTACAGTGGAACCAAGCACTGTGTTATTTGTAATGAATTTGATTTTGTAAGCTTCAAAAACATGTGCTGTTTTCCTTTCAGATTGGTATCAATCCAGGATTGATGGCAGCTTACATTGGACGGTGGTTTCCAGGTCCTGGAAATCATTTTTGTAAGTTATGTGACAAGCATCATTTTGAGTTGTGTAATGGTGGAAAATGGTTCCTGCTCCGGTCTCATGATGGAAAATAGTTTTGATCCTGTTGTAGGTTTATAAGAATTTTAAGATTCAGACCTTCAGATGAAAAGAGAAGAGAAGTTGAGATTAAGCAGAATGCTGTGACACCATTTACTTAGAAAAATACATACATACTGTGAGCCAAGGAGATGAATGATGGCTAATTCTTTTATTTCAGGGAAGTGCCTGTTTCTGTCTGGATTTACTGATGAGCAGCTAAACCACATGTCCGACACTACTCTACCTACAAAGTACAAAATGGGCTTCACCAACATGGTGGCCAGGGCGACACCAGGGAGCAAAGATCTCTCGAGGTAGGCTTATATATTGATGGATTCTGATGTGATTGTTAACCATCATGTTTGATGTTACTAGAACCAGAAAAGAAATCAATATTTAGGGCGTATATTATGAGTTGTGCTGACATTGGATGAGCAAACAGGAATCATAATGGCTGAGATTAGAAGTTATTCATAAGCCGGAAATTCAAAAAATGTTTTCTCCTTTCATCTCAACAGTAAAGAGTTGCGCGAAGGAGGCAAAATTCTCGTTGAGAAGTTGAAGAAGTTCCGACCACTTATTGCTGTTTTCAATGGAAAATGTAAGCACTGCTTCCCAGCAATGTTTTTTGTAACATATCTGTTAAAAAAAAAAAAAAAGAAGAAATCAACTAATATTTCTGTTCCCCCCTCCCAGGTATTTATGAAATGTTCTGCAGAGAAATGTTTGGTAAAAAACCAAAGAAACTTGACTTTGGTTTGCAGCCACACAAGATCCCCGAGTGTGACGTGGTGAGTGCCCAACTGCTTTCAGCTCCATAAAAAGACTCCACAAAAATCTATGCAATTTAGACTTCTCAAAGGGGATTTTTTTGTAGTACATTTTTGGCTGACCCCAGACACTGAAATTAATAGATCAGACCAGCACTTGATTCTGTTCCTAACCAGTTAATAAGTTACAGTAGTGCTTTCCCCAAAATTGCAGGATATCTAAAATGTTTATTTTATTTAAGGTATGAAAGCTAAATGAGATCAAATGTTGCCTTTGAAGAACTGACCTGACAGTCATTTCCCCTTTTCACAGGCTCTGTATCTGATGCCTTCATCGAGTGCTCGTTGTGCTCAGTTCCCTCGTGCTCAGGACAAAGTCCACTTCTACATCAAACTGAGGGAGCTCAGAGACCAGCTGAAGGGCGTCCGAAAACAGACTGAGATCGAGGAGATCGACTACACATTCAACCTGCAACTGGCCAAGGGTAAGCACAGTCATGGATGAATGGACAGGTTCAGTGTCCATTAAAGTTATTCAACTCGATTTAATGACTGAGTGGCGTGGATGCAAAATCTTTTATCTAAGGCCCTGTCCACACCAGACCAGAATAACTCTGTACACACGCAACTGTAAAATCCACCACCAAGTGATGCAATATAAAATAGTAAAATAGCAAAATAATGAATAAAGCTATAATCATCATTTACACTTGTAGTGTACAAAAAATTAGACACTGAGAGCAGTAGCGGCTTGATAGCTTGTGCATCCTGATATTAAAAACCTGCCCTTTTAGTTTTATCTCTGATTCTAGGTCAGATCATGTTTGTAAAATCTTCCTTTTTTTCTTTGAACATCAACAGAGGATGCCAAGAGGATGTCGATTAAGGAGGAGCAGTACGATCCTGGTTATGAAGATGCCTACGGTGGAGCATATGCAGAGAAAGGACCTGAAGGAGAGCCGACCCCGAGCCAGACCAACGGTCACTGTACATTCTCATCTGTAGAAAACAGAGGTAAACCACACAGTTGCAACAGTTTGCTTCTGCAACCTGTATTCGACTCTTGACATTTTATTAAAGCCTTGTAGGTTGTTGAAATGTACACCCATTGTACTGATCAAGGTGCAGCATGACTTTTTTCAAAATCATATTTTAACCATTGTTGAGCTAAATATTTCTGAAAGTTTCTGAATTGTTGGTCAGCTGTTATTTAAACAGTCAGTGCGTTTGTATGAACGTCAATAAATTGGCTACAAAACTGATGCATTGGGGTGGCAGCTGACCTGTCCTACATTCCCAAAGCGTCAGTTTTTGACGAGTTGAGAATGAGACCCAAAAAACAACTTTTCTTACAAATAGCACCTTTAAAAGTGAAACTCTCGCCAAAAAGCAACCAAAGCTTTATTTTTGATTGAATATGAGTCAAACCTTCGTGTAAAAGCATAATTACGACGAAAGAGGCACTTTTTACAAATTTACCGTGGTTTAGTTTTGGGGCAAGCTCATTTTCAATGGGGTGCAGGGGCACTGGCACGCTAGCATCGCTATTTTTAAAACACTAAGAAGGCTCGACATGACATGAAACTTTGCTCGTAGTATCACCAGGGTCTCTACACATGAACACAAGCATTGAGAACATTGTTTGTGTACACAGAGTTTACTAAAAAGAAGGTTTTTGAACGACTCACGTCCTCATGGTGGTCCTGGGACCACATAAATTATGATGTTTGAGGAACAGCACCAACACAGTAATGTTACATCCTGCACATAGAGGATACACATACATTGACCAAGGTCTTGTGTTACCTGATTTCTATGAGTAACATGCTGTCTTGTGTGAATGTAAATCACATTTCAGCGAACAGACAACTGGAAAGTAATGTGTTTGAGCAACATGGACACTGTTGGCAACGGTTTGTCCTCCTGAAGTGACTGAGTATCTTGAAAATAATTATCCGATCAGTTGTGTCAGATGATTCTCAGCAGAGAGCTTCAGTCTGTGTGTTGTCTGTCTCCAGAAGAAACACAGGAGGCGGCAACGTCACAAGTAGCAGAAGGCCAGCTCCCAGACGGACAGTGGATGACCCAGTCATTTGCAGATCAGATCCCAGACATCAGCGGTGGTCCGAAGGAGGGCAGCGCATAAGGAAAAGACTTATTGTCTGGTTTTGAATCGTTTTCCTTTTTATTAGGGTCCGAGTGGGATATACACACATTGTTGGACTTTTTAGAGATTTTGCAGAACATTTTTTCTGCACTTTTATTTCTTTTGTGGTCTTGTATACATGTATGATCATCTTCACGGCAGTCTTTTTTTAAATATGTGAAATCAGGGACTTGACAATGATGCTTGACTGTCCTTGGAGAAGGTCATGTATTTAAATGTTTGTTTCGCCTTTGTACTCTACTGTTCCATACTGCACTGAGATGCAGTAACTGTAAACGGTCACATCTACTGTTTTGACAGTAGATAAATTCTAGATGATTATTTTCTAAGCTTGACGGATCAGTTGGAGCCTATATGATCCTCAGTGAATTGAGGATTTAGTTAGCATTAATGTATTACATTCATGGTGCTATGAACTGATTACGATCCAATGTGATCACTCAACCAGACTCAACATGTATGTCAGAGATTCCACTGAAGGAATATTTGACAAACCTCTCAATGTAATGTTACAGGTTTTATTTTAATCTTTGCTATTATCACTTTTTTGCTTTAGGAATTTTAGAATTATGTTTTGTATGTTTATGAAAATGTTATTCAAAAGGAATTTTATGAAACAATTGTGCATTAAAATGTCCTGATGATGCTTTTTCTACATTATTGGATTCCCTTCTTGCTAATTGTAAGTGTCATACAGCACAGAATCACCATTGATTCAAAGATATATGTGCCATCAGTGGCTTTGTATTACTTCTCAAAATTAGTTAGGGATATTGGGATAAATTAATGTTTTACTTAATTTTTTTATTTCTCTGACCTCTCTGAATTTTATTTTCTATTTTGAAAATACTTTTGATCCCCAAAAATAATGCAACATGTTTGATTCGACTTTCATTTCATATGCATGCACATACATATAGAAACACCTAATCCAATATCGCCAACTCATTTTGAGTAGTGTATGTTTCACAGGACTGAATTTCAGCCCTTCAGTTATGTTACTGACTTTACTTTAGAGTCATGGTGACGGAGTGCCAGAGCTTTGGCAGTTAAAAAGTCCCAAAATTGAGCTACTTTAAAATGTACCTCACACCCCAACATAGTTGCTTGTTACTGCAAGCAATGTACAATAAGCTCGGAGGTAGTTGACAAGTCGCATATTTGTAAAATAAAGTAAAATGTTATGAATGCATTCAAAATGTTAGTCATTCACCAGCACTTTCCTTAAGGCCAGGGTAGTTTTTTGTTTTAAAATAAGTTATTGATAAATATTACATAATTTATAAAATGATTTTTTTTCTCTCTTTGGTTTATGTTTGATGAAGAGTCGGCTGAGTTCGGTGGTTTAAAGCCACCTTGCCACATGGCGGTGTTTTGTTGGTCTGGAAGTTGGATGGACCTCCAGATGTAGGGGTGATGGAGATGAGGTGTAGATTACAGTTGTTGTCCCAGTGAAGAGTTTTGTTGGAATTTGGGGTGGTTGTTGAGGACAGAGGTTTAATTTTTTTGTGTCTTCCTGTCTGAGTTCTGATGTCTGAGTAAGAGGATCTGCTGCTGCATGGAGATGCACTGGAGAACACAAGGATTTGAGCACAAAGACTAGAATTAAAAATCAAAAGAGACATTGTGTATGTAAAGAATAACAATGAATTACCAAGACAATAACTGGATTAGAATTCTTCATTTGATAAATTAAAGATATAAAATGTAAATTTCTGATCTACATCAGTTAAATCTCATGCCCCGTTCTTCAAATATGGATGCTTTAAGTTGGAGACGACCTTTGCCACAAACCTGAAGCACCAGTATTCGACGGCCCTGGTATGAGACTCATCAATCAATTACCTTTATCCAGAATGTTTAATTGTGTTGCTTTAAGGGTTAAAAAAAATTTAAATTTGTGCACAAACCTGTTGAGATCCTCACATCTATTGCTCCATGTCTGCCTGCAGAAAACTGCGGTCAGTGTCAACTGTTTGAAAATCACTGAACAGCCTGACAATATCATGCTGTCAAAAGAAAAATGGTATAAGTTAAAAAAAAAAAAAAAAAAGTAATTGGAGGTGACTGTAATGTTTTTTGGTGCATTCCCTTAATCTCTGGTCTGATGATCGAATTATTTACCTTTTGATGAGTACAACGGTCAGCTCAATGGGCATCATCAGTAGGATCAGCAGATTCATAACCACTTTCGATGGAAGAAACCTGCCGCCATCATGAGCGTCCCTGCAGGCCTCACACAGCACTAACATGAACACACACAATGTAGGACATAACAAACTGTGACATCTGCATTATTTATTTTACATGTGGTAGATTTAGTTTTTGGGCTAAAACCACATTCAGTTCACAAGAAGTCAAGATAAGTCTATATTTAACAAATTAACCTTTTTTTTTAGGACTCCTGGGGACATAAACTAATTAAGACAATTAAATAATTAGAATACATTTATCATCTCAAAATTACTTTCATCTGTAAGTTTGAGCTGAGTTGATTTGTGAGAGTTTCTTTTTCTAGGTCTCATCTACCACTCATGTATATTTAATTAGAGCCTTGAATATACCCCCTGAAATACACATTTCCACTGATGATCCTCCACTGAGGAGCTTCATTGGTGCATGATATGGTTAAATGCTTTAGTCGAAGGATAAATCTTTCCTTTTCTGTTCCCTCTTTGTGCATCCTGCCTCTGGGCTTTTGAACAAGTGCTCGTCCAGAAACAAGCTTCCAATAAATCTAGTCCTTACATTTAATCATACCATTCACTGAAGCATAAAAAAAACTTTCCCTCCTTACCTTTCTTGAAGCTCAGTGGGAGGTTTTCGATGACTTTCAGGTCCAGCCAACAATGATCCTCCTGATGAGGGCTTTGTCCGTTCAGCGGCGTCTTCTTTGACTCCGCCAGCTCACAACAAGGTTTGATTGTGTCCGTTTCCATCTCCAAACTGGGGGGAACATGCTGCTTTCCAAGCAGATCTATCACAGACAGTTGACTAATAACTCTGTTTTGGTTTGTACTTCGTGGTGTGAACCAGAAATGGGTGAAAGAGCTCACCTCTATCTCTCAGGAAATGATGAGCATCCATGTAGCCGTTGTGGCAAATCTCAGCCAGCTTCTGTCAGATACAAAAGGTGAAAAACAATTCATGGTTGATAGCTGAAATGTTGTGCAGCATCTCGACATTGATTTGTCTTTTAACCTGAAAACTACATTCTTGGTGTGACAGAGAAGAGAAGCTATCTGCTATGAAAGCCCTGTTGAAAAGAATATATGTTTTTAACTGTTTAAAGTAAAAGGAACCTACACGGCAACCCACCTCAAGTCTTGGTGGGAGGAAGGATGTACAGACCCGATGCACATTTCCAGTGTTGACCTGGATGCTAACGTTGCCGTAGTGCACCTCGAAGAAGTTGAATGTGCCCTCTTTGGGGCAGATGTCGCTCTCGCCTGAGAACGGGGCCATTGTGATGGTGTTTCTATGCTCGAACAGGGGCATGTTGTTGCTCAGGGCTCCGTCCATATAGCGCTGAGAGGGAAAAAGAGGTGTCCTGAATGTTGATGTTCTCATCATATTTTTCTAAAAGTGTTGCTGGATTATTGTCCTATTCATTTTTTTTTTCTGTTCTCCCATGCACCAAGAAAAACGTGTACTATAAAACAAACAAACAAAACATCAAACTAAAACACTGTTTTAAGCTGACAGAGTTTTGAGAAAACAAGTTAAGGTAATTTTGTAATGATGCAAAACAAATAGGGTTTTCTAGTCATGTAGACTTGATAATAATTATAATTAGTTTAGTTTTTTCAACTGGAATTAAATACTTATATTAAATCTAAATACTTAATTACTTCTAAATATTACAGTTCAGACCTAAAATACCTAGTTTACATAACTTGGTGACATATATTTTCTTCGATCTACGAAGAAGAAGGATCTCAGGACAGTTTTAACTCTTAAAATGCTGGGAAGTGTACTCATATCCTGAAGTCGAAAGACTTCAAGTTAGAAGAACTTGTGTCGTGTATAAGTTCTGAAAATAAAACTTGAAATAAATTTAAACATATAGTTTAGTTTATGTTAAGTTAATTGTAAAACGGGACTTTCCACAGACTGGTGTTAGTTAAAGCCCCTATCTATGGGATTTTAACATGTCTGATTACAGGGGCTTTAAAGTAGAGACCACAATAAAACCACGGTGTGTCACGATTTCCATCTAATCCTTTTACAACAAATGTAACTTAGAAAATGTACAGGATATCTACTCACCACTCCACGGTATGAAGGTGGGGCGAAACCACAGTAAACAGGGAAAAAGCAGCTGCAGATGAGAACCTGCAGAGGCAAACAATGCAGGACAAGACATCAGGTATCAGACCAGCTCCTCATTTTGATCAACTGCTGCCAGTACATGCAGACGCTGTGAAATCAGACCAGCTACACAATATGTCACTCCCTCTATCTACTTCCCCCTACCTGAATGAGCTCCTCTCTGCTGTCAAACTCTGACACCAGAACATTCTCCCCATCAGTCAGTCTGGTGAGGGACACGCAGAGCCTTCCAGAGGCCCGAAGGTGGGCGTCAGCCGGGAGCTTCTCCAGCAGGACGTCCTGCACAGTCCGCAGCAGACTGAAGGTCGGGTGGAAAATCCCCAGAGTGTGCTTTCTGGCCTCTTTCGCCACGGTCAGCACATCAACACATAACTGCTCTGAGGAGGAAAATGTGACAGAATCAGTCATGAATTACAGTCGCACTTGGGGGATTGGTTTAATAATAACAACAATAATGACGTTTTGATCTTTTCTTTTGATTCTTTGATGTATTGAAGATGGAAGAGTTGTACCCTGTCTGTCTCAGTTCTATGAGCTCACCGTTCTTTGCTTGTTGTTTCTTGGTTAGTTTAAGTCACTGTTATAATTTCTCTTTAGGGTTTAAGTTTGTTGCATGATCACTATTGTAAATATGCTGTTATTTATTTTTATTGTGATGTAATTTATTTCCATTGTTACACTTTTGTTTGTGTTTATGAGTCAGTGAATGAGATAAGTCAGTGAGCGACAGGTGCATTTCCTCATCCGGCCTCCCTTTGCTTTAAACTCCATGTGACCTCTGGAATTCACTCTCATGAACTGTGTGTGTGTGTGTGTGTGTGTGTGTGTGTGTGTGTGTGTGTGTGTGTGTGTGTGTGTGTGTGTGTGTGTCAATGAACCCGCCAAGTACATTGTTTACTTCAATAATCAATAACAGCACTTGCACTGAGGTAACATGAACCTGACCTTTCTGATTTGGTCGCTTTTTTCATTTATTACAAGAAGACAATGGACATTTTCATCAGGTGTCACTTATTTAACATAATCATACCTAGATCCATACTGTCACACTGTCAACACAGGGCTCAGAACTGACTGAGACCCACTGAGAAATAACTTCAATTAGTTATTGACTTGAAAAGTCATGGTCAGGTTTTATCTTAGATACTTGCAAGAAAAGAAAACACCAGATTTCCTTACATAAAACAGATCTATTTGATAAAACAGGATTTCTTTATTATATTGTAGAGAGAAGAAAGTACCAGATTTGATCATGTAGCGAGTAGACTCAAGACTATACAACTGTTACCTCCATGCACTGGTTGATCATCATGAGGTAGATGACAAATCTCAGCAATAGAATATGTTTTTAGCCAAAAGGTCCAATTCCACTCACCGATGGGAATCCCGACTGTCAGAGCTGCCGCCACGAGACAACCAGATGAAGCTCCGCAGATTTTAGAGGCTCCATGAACGAGCCGCGGGACCTCTTGAAGGATGCAGCTCAGAGCTCCCAGGTAATAAATACTCCTGAACCCACAGCCTGCAAAAGAGATGTTCCACTCCTCGTCCCAGTTGAACATCTTCTCCGAGATCTCAAACTCAAAACCACATCTCCAACAGTATATTCCTTTAAATCATTTATCAGAGGTCACCTGGTGTATTTGGAGCCCGTTCAGTATTTCATCAACATGTAAACCCCCGTCTTATCTCCACTACACTCTCTCAGGTTCAATGGGCAGCTTCTCTGGGGTATTGCACAACCTACTTGGCTCAAACGTCACATGTTTAGAAAAAGAAAAACAGGAGTGCCGTCACAAACTGCACTGGGCCGGCTGCACGACACGTGACACAGTTCTCATACCAAGCACGATACTGTGTGCACAAGTCAGGGGGACCAAAGGGGGCAAAACAAACTCAGTGATTTTTCAACTTGTGCTTGAGTTGACTTGTGTTTGCATGTTTGGGCATGTGCCACTCACTGTGGCATCATACATGATAGAATATTCGTACAAGTCATTACATTTATCATTATGGGATGTATAAACGTGTTAAAACCGTGCGTTGTTATTGTTGTCCAACATCCCATTTTACTAATTGGGAGTTCTGATTTATCATCTTTTTGAAAAACTGAAATCTGCTGACATATGCTCCAGATTTATTTATTATCATTGTTCAAATAATACAATACACATGGCCGAAAGGGAAAAGTGGGAGAAGCCGAAGCTTATCTAGTCCCGCCCCCATTACCCACAGGATAAAATCTTCATCCTAATCTTTTTTTTTTTGTATGTGGTATTATATTTATTAAATATTGAATGTGGCTTAACAAACCATCTGCTGTGATTTTTACAAGGCCAGTGCTGATGTAGAGTCGACTGATTGGGACTTCTGACATTGATGGACATTTTTTGTTTATTATTTATTTATTTGTTATCTGTTTATTTGAAATCAGAGTTGCTGTATGTCTTCCTGACGAATGTAATATGTACTGGATTCATTTATCATCTGAGAATAATATCTGGCTCTTCAGATTCCATTACTCCCTGATGTTGACCACATGGTCACCAACCTTGCCTGCCTGCTGTTTGGTGCGGTGCAGGTGGTGTACAGTCGGGTTTATTAGTGCTTTTTTGCCACAGCTTCCTGCTGCTGCTGCTGTTGAGCAGTGAGACTGAACCGAAACAGTTAAACTGCAGGCACGATCACCAAAAGAATGACATGATAAGAGGCTTCAGTGAGCTGATCGGAATTGCAATCATGCACACATTACATTACACACAGTTATATGACCATTTGTTAATATAAAACATGTGACATGAAGTTTAAAATGGACTCAGAACAAAAGTAAACTTCCCTCAATGAAATCACAGTGCAGTTGTACAGAGGGTTTAAAGGAAGCCACTGACATTTGATCTGATAGTGGCCACAAAACACAAAACATTTTAGTATTCCTTTATTCAACACTTGAATTTTTCTTCTTCTCTTTTTTAGTGCAACATTTAATCTATTTGGAGCTGCATGATGCAGAAGACTTTGAATCTTCTGTTTTGATGTAGTTTGATGTTCGCTCGGATGCAATATTTCTGATCCACCCCACAGCTCTGCCCAAACCCCAGCCACTACCTGCACCTTTTGGTGACTCTGCAGCAGCCTCACCAAACCCAGCGGTGGTGCTTAAGGTGGGTGTAGAGGGTGGAGTCAGGGACTTGTAGTCAATCGCCCTATGTGTGTCCCAGGTGAAGTTAAGACTGGAGGTGGGAGTAGCTTCTGGGGTCAGTGGGAGAGCGTTTGTGTCCCCTTCATTATGATTCCACAGGTCCAGGTCTGATGGTAGACTTGTACTTCTGCGCAGTGGAGTCTCACTGGGAAGAGCACAGAGTGGAAACAGGGATGAAGGGATGGTTCAGGTTTAGGCCATGATGGCGCAGTGTCTTGAGGAAAACACTGGCTTTGTGTCAGCACATCACTTTCCCCCCAGGCCACAACTAACTATTGCGTAACTCTTATGTTAAAGAAAATGTCTGCATTCAGGTTAAAGGACAACTGAGATCACGTAAAGCATGATGGCTCTTGGGGCCAATTACAAGAGTCTGCACATTTATGAAGACCTGGAAAGGAAATTATTCTAACACTGCTTACCGGTCATATTCTTCCGCCTCGCTCTTCCTAGCTTGGTTATATATGCCTCCAGCCAGGCCATAAAGCCAACTCATGTTCGTTGGTACGTCCGGGACCCAGTTCACAAGTCTTAAAGCAGAAATCGCAAACATTAGAATATTTTACCATTCCTGCAGTTAATTCCACAACTGAAATGGGGTGTAGGAGCAAAAAAAAAAAAAAATATGGAACTCCCTAGGATCCCAAAACAATCTTTATAACCCAATGTGCATCTTCTTCATTTAATTAAATGTTTATTCATATTGGAAAAGTGCAATTTGTAGCATTAACCAATGTGAAACACCACAGCATTTATGTCCCTCAGAGGTGGGAACTAACGAAGTACAAATACTTTGCCTTTTTTGATTTTTCAGGTATCTGTACTTTACTCGAGTATTTAGTTTTCTGACAACTCTTTGCTTTTACTCACTACATTTTAACACAAACATCTGTACTTTCTAAAAGGCTCATCACTTTAGTTTTAATACATCTGAGGTGAAATTCGCATTGCTTAAACGCATGCCACCTTCTATAAACAGCACAAAACGGACTTCAACATCAGCGCATATCATGTGGCGTGCATGGCAGATGTAGCAAGATGAAATGTTGTAAAAGATGTAAAAATATGTAAAAAGTCAGAGTGGGGGAACAAGACATGCAGTGAGAAAGGGTATATGAATGAAACTAAACCTGCATTTGACGCTGCCAACCGAGCAGATTCTGAGTAGCAAGATATCAGGATATAATTGTTGGCTCTAACAAATCATTCTTATTACTTTTCCCTTTTGAGTACATTTCAGAGCCTGCACTTGCTCTTACTTGAGTAATAAGTTGAATCGGTACTTAAGTGTGTACTTTTCGCACCTCTGCCATCCCTAGATGGTCTTTTAAATCACTTTGAACTCAATAAAAAAAACACAACATAACAAAGGAGACAGTGCAAGACATAAACTCACCAATTTGTATAAACATTAAGAACACAAAACACAAAAATTCAATAAAAGCACCATAAAACAAGAGGCACCGGACCTATTGCAAATATAGCGTCAAGAAGACAAAGATTGTCTGATCACAGATCATTGGATGATCACGTGGGAAAATACTGAAATGGCTCCTAACACACTAGAAATCCTCTGGGTGAGGTTTAACAGGTTGAATACAGGTGAGTTCATTATACCTCTGGGCTAGAGAGCGAGCCGACTCCACGGGTCGAAGTTGGGGAATCTTTGGCAGGTACCCCGTCATGTGAGACAACAGACCTCCAGCACTCGGAGTCTCTCTACAGGCGTCACACAATGCTGTCACGAATACAGTGAAAAAAAACTATTACACATTTTGTTTTATTGTATTCAATTTACTGTCCTTGTTGGTATATTATTGTTTCTTCAGTTTGTATCAAAGTTTTTCCTCCCCAACAAGGAGGATTTCCCTGTTGATCACGTCAGCCACCCTTCGATGACCGCCTTCACCTTTTTTAAGGTTCACTGGGAGCTTCTCTATGAGCTGTGGATCCAGCCACCAGTGCTCATCCTCAGGTTTCGTCAGTTCATTCTTTGGTGTGCTCTCATTGGACTCTTCATCTGACTCCCTCGCCAGCTCACAACAGGCTGGTTTGGGTGCATCCATCTCCAGACTTCTCATGGGGCACTCACTGCTGATCAAATCTGTGATAGGCATTCAAATTAAACTTGATTTCTACAATAAGAAGCACTTGATTACTCACTGCCAGCCACTATGGCTCGTAGAACAAAAACCTTTTCCCTCCACCTTCTGGTGACATAAATGTCAACAGTATTTAAGACAAGGTTTCCTCACTGTTCTCTTGCAGGAAGCGGAGAGCATCTACGTAGCCATTGTGGCAGATTTCAGCCATTGCCTGTGAAATCCAAAAGTGCTTGATGAGTATTCAAGCTACATCTATCAATCTATACAATACTGCAAGCGTTCACTGTCCACTGGTATCAAAATCAATGGAAGACTCCCGAGTCTTTGAGTGCTTTGCAGTAGTCACTTTCTGACCAGCAGAAGGCAGAAAAGAGAACGGAAATTTAAACTGTTCACAGAGCCATTTATCTCTCAAAAAGCTTTGGAAACATGTTTTCATTTTCTTTGGAGGGGAGAAGATAAACAATACTGTAAATGTATGTGTGGATATTAGTTAATTGTATTTATCAACAGATAGTCTTAGAAATAAGGTCAAATTGATGCCAAGTTAATCTTAGTCAAGCTGATATCCAACATTACCAAAACAGCTTGAACTAGACTTCAGTCATCAAGATCAATATCGTCATTTTTGGGCAGGGGTAGACCGATTATTGGCCCTGGCCAATTACAGCGGCCATTAGTCAGCATTTTCTGATTATTGGTAGCTTTGATTTCTCCGTCAGATTGCCAATAAATTAAACTAATCTAAAAATGTGTTACTTTGGCTCTGATGCAGCTTCCTCTCAAACAATGTTTCACTCACAACAATATCCGATTGGTAACACGTCACAATTATTAGCCTAGAAACACTGAATAATATGAATCTGCAAAGTAAATATTAACAACATTTATCAAATAAACGTAGTGGAGAGGAGGTTTAAAGTGCCAGAAAGTAGAAAATACTCGAGTAAAGTACCCGAAAATTTTACTTAAGAAAAGCACAAGAACAGAGGTTTATTTCATCACTGGTTGATTTTCATTTTTACTGCAGATGAATATCGGTCCCAGACATTCGGTGTCTCACCTGCGGCTCTGGGGGGAAGAAGGTGCTGGTCACTCTGTACATGTTCTCTGAGTTGACCTGGATGCTTACATTGTTGAAGCGCACCTCGTGGAAGTTGAGCGAGCTCGTTCGAGGGCAGAGATCGCTCTCGCCGGCGTACGCGGAGACCGTGATTGTGTGTTTCAGGTGGCATCGAGGCAGGTTGTCACTGACGGCACCGTCCACATATCGCTGAATGGAGAGAACCGTAGAGAGGGACAACGGCGATGAGTGAGTGAGAGCATTCATTGCAGGGGTTTGTATATTGCATTACATTGAAGGCACAATTGGTTTGGATTTGACTGTTTCTGTTGCGTTTCGTCGGACAGACGCACCTGCAGCAATAAGAAGAGAGAGACGACATACCAAGAACCCAAGAACATACCAAGAAAATAAAACAATCAAACACTTGTGGCTCATAAGTGATGACAGAGAGGTATTACTTTTTTACTCTTAAACCTTTAAAATGCAGGGCTGCATCTTTTTTTCTGGTCACTCAGTGTGATTTAAAGTCATAATGTGTTGAAACTATGATACATCACACCATATCACCCCGTTTAATGTGCAGACAGGCTTAACATTTTTTCCCACATTTGCCTAGTTTTGAGTTTTGAGGCTGCATTCAATGTCAGCCTCCTGGACTCAGCATAGATGGGGTTTCACAATAAGTTGTTCACCATAGCAAGCGCTAAATAGAGTTGAGTTTCATTCTGAGTGATTGAGTAAAGATACAGTGTGCTTTAAAGAACAACTCCCAGCTCGAGTACAGCTGCTTGCTGGTTCACTCACCACTCCGCGGTAAGTGGGGGGAATGACACCACAGTAGAAAGGCACAAAACAGCTGCATATAAGGGCCTGCAAAAGACAGATGTTATGGCATATTAGTCACATTAGAAACACGAACATCCAGTTCCAACCAACACAAAGAACTGAGAAATGGTTTCTTACAAAAGAGAGAGAAAAAAAACGCTGATGGAGCAAAATTTATATCAGGCCTTTTTTTCCAGATCAGTAGCCACATGAGAAATGACGGTAAACAGCAGAATCACTCCTCCAGTTCTGACTCCACATGTTCCATCTCCATTTCCTCAAATCACAAAATCTGTCTAGTCAGCCTCTTCACAATCTTGATCATAACTGATCATATTACGACTGTATTATCAGAGAGATAATACCTCTTTACTACTCTACTAATCATGTTGGTAATTATGCCACTAAAATGTCTCCTGGCCTGATCTAGTGTTCATTCGTATATCATCTATTATTGTTTTGTGAAGCATAAAGCACTGTGTTGTAGGGTGATAAATACATAAACCTTGCACCTTGTACCACAGAAGACCCCGGATGAAAGTTGTGAAATATACCTCAATGAGCTCATCTCTGCTGTCAAACTGCGACACTAGTACGTTCTTCCTGTCGGACACTCTGGTCAGGGACACACACAGCTTCCCGGAGGCCCGAATGTGAGCGTCTTCTGGAAGGCTCGCCTCCATAGAGTCCTTCACGATCTGCAGCAGGTTGAAGGCTGGATGCAGGGGCCCCAGTTTGTGCTTCCTGGCTTCTTTGGCCATGGACATCAAATGAGCGCAGCATTTCTCTGCACAGAGGAACACAGAACACTGAGATGAATTTCTGAACTGGGATTATGTAATAGGTAAACAGGATATAATCATCAATAAACGCTTTTCC
The DNA here is from genome assembly GCA_903131615.1 of Diplodus sargus. Lineage (NCBI taxonomy): Eukaryota > Metazoa > Chordata > Actinopteri > Spariformes > Sparidae > Diplodus > Diplodus sargus. The sequence continues at coordinate 1,785,950 of CAEMYA010000045.1, read as the reverse complement.
AAAATCTAAAATTATTCTTCCAAATAATCGTAAATCATGTCACAATCATAATATATGACAAAAATGGCAATATGCTTTTCTTTCATTCTAATCTATGTGGTGTTCTTTTTCGCTATCACCTTGCTTCTAAGGCTCATCTGGCTGAAATCCAAGTTTGCCAAGGATGAAAGTTCATCTAAGGTGAATGAAAACTCTTACCTGTTTGCCTTTTAAGTCACTAAATCAGGAGGTGTCTCAGTCAGATGCACTCACATCAACAAATCCACAGATCAAACTGACAACAGTGGCTTCTTGGTATATCAATAAAGAGACTAAAATGGGTTCAAGCTGTGATATCTCATTAAGAGTGAATCTGTCATGGTAGAAACAGAGGAAAAACCCTGGATAAGAAATAATTGATATATGATTGTGATAAACAAAAACTAAAAAGTTTATGTTTAAAAAATATTCCCCAGGGTGTTTATTATTGGTATTGACATTGGAGATTTATCCAAGTACAACGCTGTTTGGCGCATTGGATCTGTGCCGAATTAAATAATAAAATGCAGTGATTTACATTAAATCTTGATTATTGTTTAATTAAAAGCAGTGTATTTGATATTCTCCAAAGTAGTTAAAATGACAGATTTTTAAATAAAGTCTGGTCACTGGAGAAGGGACCCACAACTCACCGATGGGGATTCCAACAGTGAGAACAGTGGCCATCAGAGAACCTGCAGAGGCTCCGTAGATTTTAGAGGCGTCCTGTATGAAGCGAGGGAACCGCTCAAGGATACAACTGGTGGCGCCAACATAATAGATCCCCATGAAACCGCATCCCGCAAACGAGATGCTCCACTCCTTCTTCAAATCTATCATCTTCTCAGAGTCAAGACTTTGCACAGCCACCGCAGACGCGAACCCAACTTGTTGTGAAAAATGTTTTATTGTGGAGACCTGCCACGTTCACATCACCTGCACACATCATCCAAAGGTGGGCATGTAATCAGGTGCTGGGCAATTTCGTGTCTATAGGATCTCTTTTGCTATTGGCTCGAGATGTCACATGACAGCCCGATGAAGACCCAACCCCTGAATGTTAATCTCCTGCCCTGCTCATGTTGCGAGATATTCTGCAGCGCTGCCTGCAGCTCCTCTCAGTTACACTTTAAAATCTTAACATGAGCATCCCGGTGGTGGACTTTGGCGCATACAGCCTGACTGAGGAAGATGTTACCGACGAGCAGATGCGCCACTTGAGCCAAGAGCTGAAAGCAGCTTTTACAGAAGTTGGTTTTGTTTTCCTGAAGGGCACTGGGATCACTCGGGAGGAGGTGAGGAGAGCCAGAAGTAAAGTAGAATGCGGGACTTTATTTTGTGGTGAGTGTTTAAAGTGTTTAATGCGTCTTTTCTCCTGTGGTGTTTTAAAAAAGGTGGATCGTGTTATGGACGTGTCCAAGAAATTCTTCCTGCAGCCGGATGAGCTGAAACAACCTTTCAGCAGGAAAAGTTTTGCCAATAATGCGAACCACGGCTGGGTGTCTCTGGAGAGCGAGAGGTGGGAAGAGACTCAACGCAACACACTGGAGATCTGCACAAGTCTTGTTCAATGATGTTGTGAATAACTGCATTTCAGGTTGAATCCACGTCGACCTGGAGATCTTAAGGAGGCATTCAACGCCGCTTCACTCCACCCTGACATAGTAATGATTCACTGTCAATGTTTGACCTTATTAATATGAAGCAACAGACCTAACTCAGAACCAGAAAAAAAGAAAAGAAAAAAAAGTGTGAAGATATTGTGTTAAAATATTACTTAATGGAACTGAAAGTCAGCCATACAAATAAAACTTGAGTAAAAGTCTTAAAGCATCTGCTATTGTATGTACTTGGTTATCAAAAGAAGCATTTAAAAAAGCTTATTATGCATATACTTATACAACCACCAGTATTCTTAATCTGATTGTTGATCAGATATATTTATAAAAAAAAGTTCTGCTTTAGCTCTGATACAGCAGTCTGCAAAGTATCGAGTAACTAAAATGATTGAATGAAAGCACTAACAAGTAGCATATTTTGCCTCTAATATGTAAAAGAGTGGAAGAATATGACAGCAGAAAATGGAAATAGTCATGTAAATAGCAAATACTACCATCCCAGCCCAGAGCAGTGGTGGTATGTAACTAAGTAGCCTACATGTACTCAAATATTGTTTGATCATGTGCTGTGTTAATGTGAAAGAAGGAAAAGCGCCAAATAAATTGTTATTCATTTTGTAACTTTCAAATGTCAGTATCAGTCAGGCTCCGAGTCTTCTCTCCTCTGCTGTAGAAGTGGCCGTCAGGCGCTCTAGCGGACTTCCAGGAGATCCAGAAGTCGTTCTTCCTGCGCTGTAAAGAGCTGAGCCTGCGGGTGATGAGGGTGATGGCTCACAGTTTGGGTTTGGACCCTGAGGTGCTCCTGGGTGCACACCGTTTGATGGGAAGTATGTACAAATCGCCACACTCACTGCTGTCACTGTGGGGAGGGCTGTTGTTGTTCAAGCTGCTCGTTATTCAGGACGGTTGGTGAGTCTGGATCAGCTGACATCTGCCAACACATCTGATTCAATCATTGTTTATCTGTATAAGGCATTCAGAGCATCTTCTCGGACACTTCCTGTTTCACAATCAGAGAGTGATAATGTCAGGAAGTAGTTTTACTTACACACCTCTTTATACTTACAAACATCATTTCAGTACTTGCACTTTATTTGAGTGTTTCAATTCCATGCAACTTTATACTTGTACTCCATTATTATTGTGTGACTGCAAACAGCAACATTTCCCCACAAGAAAAAGTGGCTTCAAGCTCGGTTCAGCCAATGTGGATATAAGCAAATTTGCTGTAAGTTGACAGAGGTTGCGTGTATTTCAACAGACAGACTTGGAGCACTTATGGGAAACAACCATTCATTTTTTGTATGGGAGCCAAACACTAGCATTTTGCTTCTAGTCTGGTCAAAACATACATTTCGTCATAATTTGTCTTATCAAAGATGTATTTGTAGCTCGTCATCGTCTCGGTCATGAAAAAAAGGTTGTTTTTCATTTTTTTGGCTTAGTTTTTGTTGACAAAATAAACACGAGATCAGTGAATCAACTACGCCTCTCAACAAGATCTCTGAAAGAAAACATTTCAATAAAAATGTCATCTCACAGCATTAGTGATAATACAAGAAACAAGGGCATTTAAGATTTTTGAAAAATTAAAAAGAGGTCATTCACCAACCTACCAACGGCACATCATCATCTTGGAAGACATATAACACACTTTATGAACCCCACAGGCTCATATTCACTGTCACAACATAACATCCTCCTTGTACTTATACCACAGCCAAAAATACTATACCTCCTAGTATCGTACTGAATCTGAAGCCCAATGTAAACTCTTGTGATGCTAATATACCAGTCAAGTTCTAACAGTGTTGTTGTGTCTCCTCTAGCTGATAAGAATGGCACAACACTGCGGTCTCTGTACTACCCTCCAGTAAACAGTGACAAAGCAAAGGAGGGTCAGCTGCGATGTGGAGAGCATTCCGACTACGGCACCATCACCCTGTTGTTTCAGAGCTCTGAAGGTCTGCAGGTAAAACACCACTGACAAACTACAAACTATGTTTCCCTACTTATAACATGAGGGCTACGCCTGCACAAAGGAATCTTCGGGCATGTTATCCACCTGACACCTGTTCACCTACAGGTGCGTAGTCGTTCAGGTGAATTCATCTGTGCTCCCAGCATCCCTGAAGCGGTCCTCATCAATATCGCTGACCTGCTGCAGCGCTGGACCAGCGATCAGTTCATCTCCGTGGTGAGTGAAGAGGGACTTCTGCTGATACAGTATGCCTCATGTCTGGATGAAAAGGGTTCGGTAGGACGGTTTGTTTGACAGGGGATATGCAGATTATGATTCTTAAAAGGTCACAAGTATGTTCATGGTGTTTAATTAGAAAAATTTAATATCCAACTGGTCTCCGAGAGGTTCTCTTTCATCAGCCAAGGTGTCTTGCAGAATAACCAATCCCTGCAAATACAATAAAATAAAACTGAAAAACTTACAGTAATCATTCAGTAAATATAGTGGGTTATATCAGAATACAATTAATATTCTTATTCGGTCAGGTATTGGTGTGTTGTACTGCACGTGTGAAAAAGTAGCATAAAGTGTTTCGTGGCTTCAGAGGAAGCTGCATGTAATCTGACAAATTGTCTTGCCCAAGTTGCATTGTGGGTAATGTAGGCACCAGGTTTTGAAAAACAGTCCAGCACTGAACTACAGTAACACTGAAGGAAACACTGTGGACCGTTTAAAAACAAATTGAACATCAGAGATATTGGCTTTTTTCTGCTTCCTTTCAAAACCTGGCGCCTACATTACCAACAATGCAACTCAGCCACTAAGTGACATCAGTGGAGGCCATTTATCAGTTTACATGCAGCTACCGGGACCTACAAAAGGCTTTACGCAACTTTTTCTTTTTGTTTTGTTTGACCTCATTCATCACTGAAAAGTGGCATATATGGGCTGTGATCCAGTGGCAATGATTGCAGCGTTTAATGGTGAAAATGTGTCTTATTAATGTTGAGGTTATTCATCTCCACAAGAGATGGAACCAAAAAAGCATCATTAATATGATGAACTTCCTCTTGTAGGTACACAGGGTTTTGCTGCCCCCTGCTGGAGACTCCCGCACACGTCAGTCTGTGGCTTTCTTTGTCCAGCCAGATGATGAGGCTCTGATCACCTGCTGCGACGGATCCAACAAATACCCTCCAGTTACAGCCGGTGACTACCTCATTGAACGCTTCAGTGAGTCGTACGGACGGACCTGAACCAGTTTGTTCAAGGGTCCCTGCTGAGTTTTAACGACATGGCTGGAAAGTCTTATCGTGTTTTATCATAGTTAATTTTGCCAAAATTATGAAAGTTTTACATGAGACCCCACGGTGTTTTTATATTTTTAATTATTTTTTTTGAATATGACTGTCTTTAGATAATCAATGAGCCATGTGTTTGTGATATAAAGACAACAAAAAAAACAACTCTCAAAACTGCAAGCTCATTCACTTTATTGTCCACATTCAGACCTTGTACAACAGTTTCATGAATTCAGGATGTTGGCTGGTGGATGGATTTCACTGCTTCTTGAAAGGGACATAAAAATACAAATAAAAACAACCTGTTACTGTGTTTGTATCTTTATTTAATCTCTTATCTGTTATATTAATCCATAATAAAGACATTTTTGACCCTGTGACTCCTTTTGGAGTTACATTCAGGCTTTCCATTTCCTATGACAGAGACAAAATCAAATTTAACCTGCTACAGTTTTATTGATGTTGGTGTAGAGAATAAATAAATTAAAAGTATTCTATTGCGAAAATGACACAAAGTCACAGACACTCACACGCTCCACATACAAACACACAACCACTTCACACTCCATACGATTGTCACTCTAAACACCAGCACATTTATATTAAATTTAAAGATGTAAATATAATATATGTAATATTTAACAATCTGTTAACTAAATGTGTTCTTCGATCATCTGGTACGAAGGAGGCAACAGTTAGAAATATAACCGAAAGAAAGTTCAATTTAAAAATCTCTCAGGAATTTCACAGCAAAAGACCTTAACAAAAAAAGAAGCAGAAAAATGACAAAATGATGGCAAAAGAGGTAACTGTTAAAGTTCTGAAGAAAATGTATAAAACAGGTAACAGGTTGGAGGACAAAATAAACTCTTATTTTGAAATATTGATTGATAGCAAACCTTTTGCACCAACATAATGCAGGTGTGCATGTTCACAGTCTTGAATTCAACCATAAAGAAATGTGAGCATGAACATGATTAAGTGCAAGTTATTAAAAAAGGGACATGGATCCAAGTTTGCCCCTCTCAGTAAATATATCATTCATATATTACTTCATAAAACTGCTTCAATGTTAATAAGACCATTTCATTCATTAGTCAGTAGTACAACATAAACTCTAAAGTTAAGTTTCTGACATTCATTTTTTTCCTTAGAAATAATCAACTTTCTTCAATTAAATAAATAAACATTTCCTCTACAAGTGACAATGAACTACAGTGTACACTAAACGAAACATTCACATATCAGACCAAAAGCCCTCCCCATTTCATCCCAAAGTACTTCCCATGGAGAACATGAGAGTCCTTGTTGTGATGCAAGAACAAAATGACAAAAACAAAAGGGTCGATTGTTCACCAAAAAAAAAACAAAGAAAAAAGCTGGAGCGGCTCCACACTTCCAGTCTGATTTATGCAGCCGAATGGGGCATAATGGGCACTGGCACTAAATCTGGAGCCTGAAATCACATTTTCTTTTATGTGCTCTTAATATTTCAGCAGAATTTTGTCAAGTGTTTTTTTTGAAAATCCTTAACAATAATGGAAAATTGGAAAAAGGCATAGGCAAACAAACAGACACACACATGTACACACTCACTGGCATTCATACAGCTCACAAAGTATTGAGGCCTGCTAAGAGTGTCCTGGCACCGGTACATCTTGCTGCTGGTGACCTGGGGGGAGTGGTTGACTGTTTCCTGGTACAACTGGTGCAGATTCACTTCCAACTGCTGGCTCTGCAACAGTAGGTCATATTGGGCCAAGCTGATGAGCTGAATTTACATGATCATGAAGACAATATTATACCTATTTTAGCAACTTTTAGTTTTTTTAGAACTGATTTTACCATTTAAATGATTCCATTTGGGGTTGGCCCCTGATTATATCACCGACTTACTAACCTCCTAAAAGCCTGAATGCAGCCTGAGAATCTTCTGTAAAGAACTGTCATTACTGTCAACTATCATTTGTGGCCTGTAACCAATCAGTCAACATAGCACATTTAAACAATTTTTCTTTTTCTATTCAATCAGTAAAGTGCTGAATATCCGATCCGTTAATGTTCCAGGAGGGGAATCGATCAATTCTTTTGCCTTTGATTCAAATGTCCCCTCCCTATTTGCATGTCGACTGATGGCAGCTGAGTTTTCAAGCCTCTCTGGATGCCCCTCCTCCTGACAGTCTAGGAGATGAGGCTTAAGACATTCTGAATTTCATTATGGGATTTGTAGGTTCAAGTATTTTTGGAGCTTAAAGCTGAAGTAGGCAATACTAGAGAAAGATAGTTGAGAACAGAGTCTAATTTTCAGGTCGTCTTTTGTCCCCTGCGTGTCCTCCAACTTTATATTAGTGCAATACTAAATAGCAGGAGTAGTTCTTTAACGGTGCTTGTTAGTGTGAAAGTCTGTTGCTCTATGCTCATTTAAACATCAATCATTGCAGTGCGATACTTACGTTTGACCTCAGCATTTACGTTTTGGGCTTTTAATTTTTCCATTTCGTCTACCGCCTGAGCAGAGAAAACCAACAGGGAAAATGTTAGAGCATCACAAAGTAAGTGGGAACCCCTACTCAGTTTATCAAAGTAAATATTCTTTTAGGAAAACAACAGTGACATAACTACACACTAACTTACAGTCTGACATGCCTTTATATTCTCTGAGCTGTGACAAAAATAGCTGAATCTTGTTTACTTTAACCTGCCCATTGCATCTCAAACTTGGCAGCAGTAAGAGATACTGTACTTGCACAGAATCTACAGAAAACAATTACATCTGGGTGCAGATAGCTAGAGCTGTTAAAAAGGGAAATAATGTTTCACTTGCCAAAAAAATCATCGGAAGATATTTAAAAACATTTCAACTTTGTGTTACTGTATTTCTCCAATTATTGCACATGTCAAGTGACTTACTGAGGGAAGAAAATCTGCATTCCTGATTGTATTTCACCTGCCAATAATTGTTGTTGTTTTTTGTAATTTACCTGCTGTAGCCCCAGCTTCTGAGCATTCAGTTGTTGCTGTTGCCTTTCAAGCTCCTCCCTCTGTTTCTGCAACATGGCCGACTTCTTGTTGATGTCACTCTCTTCGTTAGCAAGATGCTGTTCATACTCCCTCATCTCCTCCTCGGTGTAAACAGGGTTTTGATCTAAAGTCTGTGGAGGTCAGGGAATTATAGGATGTAAAGAATTTACATCCTATAAATGTCAATTGTAGAATGACAGACTTTTCTATGGAACCTGGCTCTTACCTCCCACTCGTCCTTTTCCAAAAACTCCTCCTTATTGGTAGCTGCCAGAAACTCACTCATTGACACAAGTCTGTCTTTATTGGTGTCCACCTGTGCAACAACACATGAAGCTTCTGTGATGTATGTCTGCACTGTCATCCAGAGTTTTAAAAAAAAACAGACTAACTGGTTCGCTACAACTGAAGATTTTTATATACAACATTATATTTTAGATATCAAAGCTCCACTTTTGGTAAAAACATGAAGGGGTGACTTACTTAGAACTATGTTTTAAGAGTTAAATAGTCAAACCTAAAAAATTCAAATAGAAAACCTCTGAATCTTACTTCAAAGAGTCTTTGCGGGGCCTGATCCGAGCTGATTATTTCTTTAAAAGTAACACTAATGAAAGAGCCTTTATATCTATTCTGTTAATGGGGTGGCTTACCTCATTCATAACATGCTCTCTCATTCGCAGTCTTTCTTCTTCCATCTCGACCATGTCGTCTTCTTCATTGTCAGGGTTATACACTTTCTCCAGCTTGAAGACATGAACGGACACAACATTTTCTGCAAAGGCTTCTTCATTTATATATTATATAATGCTTAATCATGCAGGAGATCCAGGTAGTTAGATGTCAATACATCAACATAAATACCTCTTTGGTGAAGAGAGCTTCAAGCTCGTTCTCATCAAAGAAGCCGTCTCCATTGCTGTCTGCAAAACAAATCACATTATCCACTCGATGATCAGATCGTTTTATCCATTTTACATCCATCCATCCATCCATTTTTAAAAAATTTTTTTTTGAAAATACGCCTATGCACAACAATTTCTGCAAAAGATGTCTGTCACTAGACGACAGAATCACATTTTAATGTAAGATTCAGAACTGTGGAAACCTCTGATGTCCTTTCTCATTCTTGGCTTTTTGGACAAATATATGGTCGCTGGTTACCATGCATTTTGAAGAAGGTCTTGGGATCAAAGTCTTCCGGGTCCAAACCATCCGCTTCTTGCCAAACCTCCTTCAGCTGGTCTTTACTGCCCTACACACACAGACACAGACACACACACATTAAGTTTTACTTGACCATTCAAATAAAACTTGCTTAACTGACTCCTTCCTGACTCCTCCTTAATGCTACTTTACTAAATGAGTTGTAAGCTGTAATTGTATTAATGAACTTCATTACAGTGGGAGTCTTACAGGGTGGTTCACTTTTGGATGCTTGGCATGTTTCTTTCTCAACTCCTCGTAGTGCTCCTCCTCCCTCTTGCGGTCCTCCTCGTTCATGTTCTTCAGACGTTCCCTCCTCTCGTGCTCCTTCATCATCTCATATTGCTTGAACTCATCGTGGCGACTCTTGTCAAAGTTCTCCAGGTCGCTGGTTGCCTATGAATGAAAACAAAAAGTGAAGCGGGGGAGATTCACACCTGGTTCACTGACTTTCTGAATATGGCACTGTTGTTTTAGACTGATACAGGTAATTAGTTAATCCACAGCCCTGCAGAGACTCAGTATACAGTCTATAGAAATGTTACATTTGTGGACAGTTAAGGGAGTAAACATGTTTTATATACATTTGAAAGTAAAACTCTACTGTAGAGAGAGTCAGAGAGTCATGGTGACAAAGTGAGCCAACTTCCCTATTCCCTATCGAAACTGATGAGTTAACGTCTGAGCCAACAGCCCTCTCCAAAAAAGGACATAAAGCTTTGAATAACATAGAAAGGCCGAACTGGTTGAGCGGACACATGAGCCAGGAGAGAAGAATGATTCTCAGCAGTTCTGAGAAACACAGCTTACACCTGTAATTGTCTATCATCTCAACCATCCTAATTACATAGCACTTATATGAAGCAAAGCAGTTTTTCGCAGTGATTACATGTACAACTGTGATACAGTTACATATAAGCAGCCGCACTACAGCACACACAAACAGTGTGGAGAAATACGGTCAGTAGAAGCTATTAAGTCTTATCCATCCAATGGTGTAAGTGAAAAACACGAGATAAATCACTTCAAAAAATGTTGAAATCTGCATCTAAGATAACTAAATGAGTGTGTGGTGTCAATGTTGTGTATGTGTGGTAGGGTTATTATCAAACACGTGGTCAGCCGTTTCTGCTACTTGAACAGTCAATGATATTTCTAAATTAGGCAACAACAGTTATCCCTACTCAGTAATGTGCTACTATTAGTATAGAAATTAGTTGATATAGTATATAATTCAGAGAATACTAAAGATCTGAGATGAAACTCACAGAATGGCTGGACTGAGAGAAAAGGGTACAATTACAAATCTGATTGCTACTTCGGCATCAAGGAAAGTGCCATGTACTTATCAATGCGCAGCACAGTTTGGCTACTTTTGCAGAACCATGGTCGGAGCCATAGATTCTTACTTGCACAAACTTCAGTCAGATAAAGGGATATATGAGTCAAAAAGACTTGACTAACATATTCAACTAAACAATCCTTCTGCTCTTGCACTCTTTTTGCCTTTAGGGGATGGGAGGTTAACAAAGGGGTGCATTTTGGTAATTTTGCTATCAAGGCTGATGTCACTGAGTCATTTCTTTACTTTATGTTTAGTCATTTAGGATGAACTATGATAATTGATAGGGTTCATCTAAAAAGGCAACTTGATGAATTTTCTCCTTATTGGTCAACTTTCAAACCAGTGAGAAGCAGCAACTATAGTTGCCAAATAAAAATGAATCATAAAAAGTCATTCCATAAAACAGTGTAAAGGTTTTTTGTCATCACTGCATGTACCGATTTGATGAGGCGGTCCAGGTCCTCCACCTCGAAAGTGTCTGGGTTCCCATGGTTGAGGTGCTCAAACTGTTTCAACAGGGCCTGATGGTCCACTGTCCGGCCTGCAAGCAAGGGGATAATGAAAAGTTGTATTTGACTGTAAAGCTCTTAGATGAAGATTAAGTGTTTTGCAGGACTTTGGACTTAAAAGATGAAACAGACATTTTATTTATTTTAGACTAAATTCACAAAAACTGAGAGACTGTGTCATTATGTAAACTAACTCATTTGTCACTTTTTACTGTGAATTAAGATATAGCTATCACACAACCAGTTTGTTTCCTGAAGCTTCAGCCTCAGCGTGCTGTAATACATCATGTTAATGTGTCTAACAACCACATCCTATGTTGTCATGACCAGACTGCTGATATGTAGGTCTATTACAAAGAGACTTTTGCAAAAATTGACTTTCTCAAAAAACATCATTAAAAAAGGACACTTACCATTCCCCTCCTGGACGTCATGTTTGGCTCTGATGAGCATTCGCAACCTGCTCATCTCCTCCCTCTTCAGTTCGTCCAGCTTAGTCCGAAAATTGTGGTGGACAAAGTCCAGCTCTTTGGCAAGTTTGCCTTGCTGCAACCAGAAAACCAACATGCCACAGTTCAGCACAAAGTGTCCATGTCAACAAAGAGCTTACAAAATAATGGAGTTTTTAGTGAGTATGCAGACAGACCTTGATGTCATCCATGTTGGCATTTTTTAGCTTTTCTTTAAAGTGGGGGTCCTTCTCGAGAAACTCAATGACTTCCCTGAGGTAGCGGTCGTAGTGCAGTCCAGTGTCCTGATGTAGAAAGAATAAATCACACATCAGTGTTTGTTGGACTAAAATGTATATTTAATTTGACTTTAACTTAGGGCCAGTATGCAAAACACTTTTGTCAATTAAAGCTGCTCTAAGTGTTGTTTTTTTATTCAAATAAGTGTTAGATATTTATATATCTCATCGGTTATCACAATTATGAAGTGTTTGGTCAGTAACTTGCGTCTCTCTTCCCTCTGCTCATGCAGCAAAAGAGAAGAGACTTTTCTCATATCCCTGCCCATTTTATCCAATCAGGATGGAGCATTCCATAAATTAAAAAAAAAAACAGTCCTGTCTGCTCAGGGAATACCAGAGAGCAGTGTCCTGCTGTTCTGGTACCTATACCAGCAATGCCTCACAGAGAAACCTACCAGTTCCAGCACTTTTGGTGACAGTTTATACTACCAAACAGGCCAAGTGATGAAAAACACATAAAAAAAAAGAGAGCTGCCTTGAAGAAAAGAAAGAAGTCATGCAAGTGTGGTGACATAATAAGAAGAGGGAGGGGATAACCAACTGCCAAAAAGACAGGAAGTTAGCTAAAAAAGCGACAACGTTTACTGAGGCTTTAACATTTGCAGAGGAACTGAGGCACATAATTTACCCTGATGTTGCTCTTGTTTGTTCTGAGCAAACACCCACAGGCAAGTGTCCTCTCCATGAGAAACAGCCCTGCCGAGACACTGTAAGCCCATATGGTTCCCTCCTTTGCTGTAATTATCTGTAAGACCCAGATTTACTTGCAATATCCCTGTATCCCTGTCCCCAACACTGTCCATCTGACTCACAGCACTCTGTGGCGGCTCCAGTTCCTCTTGAGGCTTGTCTTTGGTCTTGTCCACACCGATAGGCACTGACTGGATACACAGCCACAGACTCAGAAGGACCAGCCCACAGTGGGCCATGGCTTTCCCCCTCACCATCTGGTTTGGTACAGAAAAGAGGGAAAGGGTTTAATTGCAGTGTTACCTGATCATGACACGTCTCTCACAGGGCTTTGTAATTGTATTGAAAATGTTGATAGCGGCTAGTGTCTAGCCAGTACAATATGGGCAGGTGCTTTATCTTTACAAAAGACAACACCCTTCATTGCTCAAGAATTGCAAAGGGGGAATAAGCCACAATTTCACCCAGAGACATTATGAGCTTATGCAAGTTAGTCTTCTAAAAACTCTTAAGCACATGCAAAGCAGTGTGCAGCACACGTGTTTGATGGATAAAGAAACAGCGAGCTTACTTAAAAAAAAAATCCTCCGCCTTATAACCTGAGTAACTATTTTGTCTCTGTAAGAATTCATGACAAACACATTAGCTAACGGTCTCATTTAAACAACGGGTTGTTCAGTAAGGAAGGTTCAGTAAAGATGGTAGCTAATTCATTATCCCACTGATGTTGAAAATCTGACTAACAGCCTCCAGCATATACAGTAAATAACACATGCAGAATAACACTTATTCGTATACTGACACTTACTTTGAGCTCCTCTTTTCACACTTAACCGCGCTTTAAACGTCCAGTTTTCCTCAAAGAACCTCTCCGAAGCTTGTTTACAGCTGTCATTTATACAAGCCTCCTAATGGCCACAACCTACAGAAAAAGGTTGTGTTCACCATGGCAACGCCCCGCCCCTGGTTGTGCCTATTGGACAGAAAAAGTACACTTTCTTTGTGAAACAGTCGCGTTGAGAGCTGATTGGACGCTCAAGCTGTCGATCAAAGTGTATCAAAGTGTCAAACAGTGGCTTAAGGTGCGTTGAGCCAAACTGTACGTGGCGTTCGTCAACCTCCGACGAGGGCGGAGTTAGTGCTCGAGGCAAGGAAGCGAAACATTATTCATAGCTTGAAAGTGGATGGCGATACTTCGTTATGTGTTTGTAAACGGCAGTATATGGTCAGTGCAAAAAAAAAAA